>PVJC01003766.1:0-68034 GCA_004026665.1 Murina feae | reverse complement strand
GAGGCGGGGTTTTCCCTGCTTTCTGGTGGCTGGAGGAAGATGGGCAGTAGGCAAGCTTGGGAGGCAGGCAGCACCCAGCCCTGGCCACAGCTCAAAAAAGAGAACAACATGCAGGGGAGGGTAAGAGTCTGAGAGATCAACGTAGAGGGGGTGCCTGCTCCAAGCCTCCACAGTGTGCCTGGTGGCAGGTCCCCAGCAGGTAGACACACACAGGAGGACTGCTCCGAGCCTCAGATGCAGCTAGGGGCAGGTCCCCAGTGGTGACACACACACACACAAAAGGCGCCTGGCAGACTGGGGCCATCATAGGACATCCACTGAGGGGTTCCAGACTGTGAGAGGGCACAGGCCGGGCTGAGGGACTCCCTCCACCCCGAGTACACAAATTTTTGTGCACCGGGCCCCTAGTCAATAATAAAGCCTGCATGTCAATCAGTAACACTCGAGGAAATAAAAGCATCTGACTCATCACTTGGCATTTCTGGTCACTGAATTTGATCTGTAAGTGTTGCTCAGAGACTAAAAGTACTGCATAGCTCAATTCATGCAGTTCCTTTTCTAATTCTTATTGTAAGTATTCTAACCATTAACATTTCAGATACAATATATACAGCCCTAGACGTACCCTCTAATGAAAAAATGTGTGTGTGAGAGAGAATGTGTGTGAGTATAGATACTCCACGTTCTTTCTTTCTCAGTAGACCATAAAAGGTTGGCCCTAAAGCAAAAGCACACTTTTGAATGCATTCACCAGGCATTTCTGGGGTATTTCTCTTACTAACCAAATTTGTAGAAAAAGTTTTATTTCTGAGGAGGATGCATGGTAATTAAAAATGTTAAGCAGGCCCAAGCTGCTTTGGCTCAGTGGATAGAGCATCAGCCTGCAGACTGAAGGGTCCCAGGTTCGATTCTAGTCAAGGGCACATGCCTGGGTTGTGAGCTTGATCCCCAGTATGGGATTTGCTGGAGGCAGCCAATCAATGAGTCTCTCTCATTGATGTTCCTCTCTCTCTCCCTCTCTGAAATAAAATAAATAAACAAAAATGTTAAGTAGTTGTTTATTTCCAAATGACCACAAAGGTAAGCTCGTGATTTCTCCATCTACTAATTACAATCCATCAAGCAAGAAACTTCAGGTCTCAATCTATGTGAAACTGCCATTTAAATTTCATCCCTGCTTTATAAATTTTTCACAGAGCTACAAATTCTTTGATTATGATCAATTTACTTTACCTCACCGACATACTTCTGTACAAGTTCAGATCCAATAACTCGAATGAAGCAAGCATCAGTCCTGTTAGCAACTGCCCGAGCACACAGTGTCTTGCCTGTACCCGGTGGACCAAAGAGCAGCACGCCCTTAGGAGGCTCAATGCCAAGGTTAACAAACCTCTCTGGCTGTGATGGAGACACAATATTTATAATTATCACTCACTTCTGTATAATAAAAATAAGACTACTTCTACATCAATACATTTAAACCAAAACTATTAAGTCCACAATCTATGTGCTTGACCTAAATAAGAACTCGACTTATTCTAAAATATAAGATATAAACTAGACTCATATCTATAATAATAAAAGGGTAATATGCTAATTAGACCAGATGTCATTCCAGACATCCTTCGGACAAAGCTGGGGCTGTGAGGGAAGCTGGTGCTGGCAGCCGGGGGAAGGAAGACCTACTCTTGTATGAATTTCATGCATCACGCCTCTAGTACATACATAAGGCTGAATGGCTTTTTAAGGCATTTCTACTATCCAGGCTTAGCAATTCTTATTTTCTAATTTTAAAATAATTGCAGTGTTTAAAGAACAGAAGTATTTTCTGGTATTTTATATACTTTATATACATTATCATCCCAAATTTACTTCAATTCCATTTAAGCTCTTTTCTTCTTGATATCATTCAAGCACACAGTTTTTTTCTACAATAAACTGTAACATATTTAACATACTGCTAAAGGTTTTACGTCAACCTCCTGTGTCACTAAAAATAGAAAATCTTTCTTTTTTTTAATTGGTTTGACCACTCAATCCTTTTGCTCTCTCTTCTGGAACTTAACTATTTTCTACACCTCTACCCTCTATCCTCTATCCCTTCAAAAATTTCCATTAAGGAAATTATAAAATATAAAAAGCTACCTAACAAATAGGCAATTTTAGTCCACAGCATACAATAGACTATCATATCTCTATACAAAGAAATTTCAAATGAAACACTCAGCCACTTACATGAAGTAGAGGGGTTTCAACTACTTCTCGCAGTTTCTCAATCTGTTCCTTACAGCCACCCACATCACTGTATGTGACATCGGGTTTTTCCTCTACCTAAGAGAGGGAAGAAATGTACAACATATAGCCACAGATTTTTGAATTCTAGTCCAAAAGTTCTACCTAGCAAAGTAGACCCAATATCCTAAAGTAAAATCAAATTTATAGCAAATAAAAATTTTTTAAATGGAATATACTGCCCAGTGCACTAGAACCACTTGCTATATTACTTATGATATTAAGAGATAAACTAGCAAAGACTAAGAAAGACTTTCTCAACTGAAAAGTGGTTTAGAAAATTTGGGCAAATCAATACCCACATTTAACAATATATATCAGTTAAAGTTTCAAACTTTCTTGAGATGGATGCAGCTGTATTCTAAGTCATGCCATTTCTTTTCCCTCCACAGTTTCTTACCTGCATCATGGTAACTGTTGGGTCAATCTTAGGAGGCAGTGGAATGTGAATTTGATACTTATTTCTGTCCACACTAAAAGGTAAAAAACTTTCTAAGTGAATTATGTATTCTGTACACATGAATTACATTAACTCAATCCTTATAACTATCCTCCACTTACACCATGTTACCTTAAAATAGGCTGGCAAACTCAACTCTCAAATTCTGCATTTACTTTATGACATTTGAAGTCACTCAATAAAAGCCATCGTGGCAGTGAGGGAAAAGAGGAAGGTGGGAGGTCAGGAAGTGGACGCAGAACAAAGGATGTGCAAACAGAAGCACTCTGCTAGATCATCCCTTGGTATTCTGTGGCAACCAGTAGTACATTCATTCAAAAGAAAGCCAAGGATGTGAATGTGACATGGTATCTTTAAGGAAAAATGAGTATTTATTATAAATAGTAATCTTACCCAACTCTCATCCCTTCTTCAATGTCAGTAGGTGCTACCTGATCACTGAGGTCCACCACAAACTTGGCAAACTGCTTCACGTTGATAATGTACTTTGGGTCCTCCGAATCAGCATTGATTATCTTTGTACATCTAACACAGCAAAAGACTCGATTAGAGTAAGGAACCGAAACCACTAATAACGAATTCAAGTAACTAGATTCTCCCCTGGGCAAGCAGCACACTAACGAGCAGGTGTAAACTAGAACTGCAGAAACTGGGCCACTGTTAAAAGATCCTTTTCTATAGAATAAGCTTAATTCCAAGGGCCCACACAAAGTAAGCCAACCCATAACATTTTTAAAAGATACATACCCCTGGAAATTTAACCCAAATAGTTCATCATCAGGAAGTTCTCTAATTTCTTGATTTTCATAACGATACTACTTTATTAGTAATACTTCTCTATGTTTTAAGTCAGCAATTTTCAATTGGTGTGCCACAAGAATTTTTAAAACATGCAGTACCTGCCCTGACCGGTTTGGCTCAGTGGATAGAGCCTCTGCCTGTGGACTGAGGGGTCCCAGGTTCGATTCCAGTCAAGGGCATGTGCCTTGGTTGCGGGCACATCCCCAGTGGGAGGTGTGCAGGAGGCAGCTGATCCATGTTTCTAACTCTCTATTCCTCTCCCTTCCTCTCTGTGGAAAATCAATAAAATATATATTTAAAAAAAAAACAAAAAAAAACATGCAGTTTTTTAGTCAGAGGCACTGACCTCTTTGCCCTCAGACTGTCAAATAAAAAAAAATGCCAACAGCCAACACAGCAAAAGCCATCCAGTTCAATAAATAAAAAGTATGCCATTTTTTTGTCCGATCAGCAAATATAGTTTTTGGTGTGCCACAGAATTTTAGTAATTAGTTTGTGTGCCATGAGATGAAAATGGTTGAAAATTGCTGTCTTAAGTTACTTTCCTTTTTATTTTCCCTATCAGAAGACAGTCATCTTGTCTTACACTAAGTAATAAATGTTTCTCCATTCTTTCCTGAGTTTATACAACAATTTTTATGTTGCTGTTTTTAATTTAAATGTATTTTTTTTCGGTGTGACACACATGAGGGCAAATTTATAATTATGTGTACATTATATAGAAAGTACTCTACTGCCTTTCCTCTTCTGTAGTATTTGTGTACTGAAGAAAAACAAAAACAAAAGAGAGAACTCAGGTTAGAGAGAACTCATGTCATAATCTGTAACCACAAATACAGAGAAATACAACGGTCTCTGGAGTATGCATACACAAGGCACCGACAGTGAGGTAAAGACATTTGTCCTTGAAGCATAACTATGTGACAAAACTCTGTTTCCTGTTACTAGCCAAGGTCTACCAGGGAGGCAGAATTACATACATAAAAGTATTTATCGCTACTTTATCTGACAGTCCCTGCCAACACTGTATGCACAGATATGGATTATTTAATCTAAGGTGATCAGACGTCCCGCTTTTGGCGGAACAGTCCCAATTTTTAACAGTTTGTCCCGCATCCCGCGACGTTTTAAAAAAGTCCCGGCCTGACTGGTTTGGCTCAGTGGGTAAAGCGTCGGCCTGAGGACTGAAGGGTCCCAGGTTCGATTCCAGTCAAGGCCATGTACCTTGGTTGCGGGCACATCCCCAGTTGTGGGTGTGCAGGAGGCAGCTGATCGATGTTTCTCTCTCTTCGGCGTTTCTAACTCTCTATCCCTCTCCCTTCCTCTCTGTAAAAAAATCAATATCTTCATAATAAAAAAAAAGAAAAGAAAAAAAAAGAACCCCCCAACCCCACGCCCCCACCTGTCCCAGTCAATGGTATACCGCTTTAAAGCTTTAAGTCTGGTCACCTTAATTTAATCCACAGCTGAAAAGGTATAGACTATACAGGGACCTCAACTTCCAGAATGGTGAGTTAAGAACCTTTGAAAA
Source organism: Murina feae (assembly GCA_004026665.1). NCBI lineage: Eukaryota > Metazoa > Chordata > Mammalia > Chiroptera > Vespertilionidae > Murina > Murina feae. Next base: position 62,950 of record PVJC01003766.1, on the reverse strand, counting down.
TATGCTCCTCCTTGAAAGTTAAGTGAATGCTGGCAAAAATAGTTTTAAAAAAGCAAGAACGATTAGCATATTAGAAGAGCAATCCTGGAGGTCCAATATTCAAACGACAGGAGTCCAAAATAGAGGATTTCTATTATTTGGATATTGGAAAATGGAAAGAAGGAAATTATTCAAATAATTTCAAGAAAATGTGCCACACTGAGGGACATGAGAGCCCATCATCATGGGTGTAAATACACCAACACCAGGCACATCATCATGAAATTTCAGAACAAGTGACAAGAGAAGACCGTACAATTTTCAAAGGAAAAACAGGTCACATATACTGAACTGAGAATCAGAATGGCTTCAGACTAACACTACAGATGGAGGACAATGAAACGATTTCTTCAGATTTCTGAAGGAGAAAGAACTTTATACCAGCCAAGACATATATGGTCTCAAAATATTACCTCCTAAATGACCCTCTTTCATGAAGCTACCAGAGAATATGGCCCAACTAATGCAGGTGAGAGTAAAGCAAAAAGAGATGATACACAAGCAACAGGAGAGAGGCAAAGGGAACCTCCAGAGTAAGGAATGACGGGATGATTGTGATTCAACAGGCGTAAAGGGCAACTGGTCAAACTGAAGCAGGTCAGAAAGTGCTGGGGAAGATCAGCCTGAGAGATGCAGCTGGTGCACCTGAGGTACACACGAGAGAAAGCCTGATGGAGAGGGACCTAATGCATCTGAAGAGCTTAGACAATGAGGAAAAATTGAGGCGTTTAGTAATATACATACAAATTATGACAAGTAAAGCAAAAAGTGGTGCAAGAAAGGAAAAGTAATCACAATCTACTTCCTGGCTCTTTATGAGTAAGGGTTTATTTAGCTATGATTATGCTGAATACTGATCTAACCTAAATTTTAATATAATTACATTAGGAGGATGTTGGGACAGGAAGCTATACAGCAGGATTAAGAGGACCAAACTATTTTCAGTATTTGTTATGTCTGAGAAAGGGACAGTGGGACAGTGAAGATGGAAGGGAAGGTTTTCACATGTGCCCTGCATCTTTCTGTATCACTTTGAATCTTTTATATGATTATGGCTTCACCTATTTCTTAAATTGTTTAAGGTATACAATTTTAACCCCAGATAGAAAGCTTTATTTACTTGGAATTTAGAATGAACATTCTTCAAAAACTATCACATTATACTTGAGACTCAAATAAATTTCCACAGGACATACCTCGCAACCTGCAGAGGCTGTTCACTCTGGAGTGTTTGCTTATCTGCAGCCAAGTCCCAGAGTGCTGGTGGGGCCAGGCCAGTATCAGACTCTTTAATACCTACATAAAGAGATTGTAAGATTCACTAACACGTAAGCATCACTAAAGCAGACTTTCTCAGCCTCTGCACTAATGACATTTTGAACTAAATAATCTGTTGTGGCGGGCGTCCTGTACATTATAGGATGGTTAGCAACATCCCTGACACTAGCCACTGGATGCCACTAGCACCGTCTCCCCTCAAGGCCTGAGAATCAGGACTATCTCCAGATACAACCAAACGCTCTGAGGGTAAAGGGGGGCAAAATCACCCAGCTGAAAGCTGCTGCCCTAAAGTAGTCATGAGCCAAAATTTTAATAACATATTTGACATTTTTTGTGGTCAAACATTATAAAATGTCACCACTGAAACTCCCAAGAAGAAAAGTTTACAATTACTAGGCAATAGCCCACTTACTTCACGCAGTACCATGTGAGATCATATTTTTATTCAATAAAAAACTTTAACTTGTTTAAAGAGTTTATTGAAGCCCTAGCCGGTTTGGCTCAGTGATAGAGCATCGGCCTATGGACAGAAGGGTCCCGGGTTCGATTCCACTCAAGGGCACATGCCCAGATTGCGGGCTCGATCCCCAATGAGGGGCATGCAGGAGGCAGCAAATCAATGATTCTCTCTCATCATTGATGTCTCTACCTCTCCCTTCCTCTCTGAAATCAATATAAAAAAAAGTTTATTAAATATGGCTTTGACCAACAGAAACATTACTTGCTTAGAAGATGATGTTATTTCTTAATTGCTTAACCATTAAACTTGTTTGTAAAAGGAAATAAAAGAGATTACTAAATGAGATCCAATGTCTTAAAAGATAGGAAAAATAATTTTTTAAAATCTGTAATTCATGAAAGAGCAATATTTATATTTTAAATCCTCTGACATGATTAATACATTACATTTAGAGAGAGGAAACGAATTATACCAGTGAGCTCATTAATTTTCTTGAGAAGTTGCTGAATGTCATCTTCAACCTGCTTGATCTGCCTAGAGTAAGTGCTCTGACCCTAGGAGATAAAGCTCAGTTTAATTGGAGTATCAGGAAAACAATTTATTAAACTAAAAAAAACACGTAACAGTTCATACATTTCACGTACAGTAAATATTTGTGTAAATCGTTTCAAATATCTTTCTACAGAGTTACACATTTTAGTTACAAACAGTATAAAAATAATGTATAAACTTAGACACATCGAATATTTACACTCTGATTTATTCTAGATAGAATCTGTAAAAAGGTGACTTTATTTCAGTAAAGATTACTATAAACTTCTAGATATTCTATTCTAATTATTTTGGAAGAGCAATACCAACAATAGTTCTTGTTTCAACATAAAACATCTGTATGTAGACACTGAAAGGACTTACATAAGTTTTCAGCAAGGCAATGTCACCCTCATCCAAAGCTGGGGAAAAAAGAAAGAAAACACGTTAAGATTCAAACCAAAGAAATTAGAGCTAACAATACTTCTCTGTTCAAATCCAAAGCTCATTAGCTGAGTGAGAAAGAATGTGCCAAGTTGTAATGATATAACTACAACCTGCAAATCGTTCCCAGAATCCTGGTAACTGGGTGAAGGGGGATTTAAAAGAAAACACGGCCTGGAAGCTGGCGAGTCTCAGAGGGGTGTGACCCATTAAGATCAGGCAGCCCAAAGAACAGTCTGAGAACCACATCCACCTGGCACTAGTCCCAACCAAGTCCAGTAGGTGCTAAGGAACCTTGGGAAATCTCTGAGCACCAGTTTTCTCATCTGAAAAATAGAGACAATGGTCAGGAGATGCCTGTCTGCAACCTGGAAGAGGGTCTCACGAGAACCCAGTGATGCTGACATCCTGATCGCAGACTTCCAGCCTCCAGAACCGATGATCACACCATCAGAACATGCATCCAAGAAAGGACCTTCACCATCATGCCCCCCACAGAGTTCATCTTGCACAACAAAGTTAAAGCCAAAATTACATAACTTATAGCAAAGCACAGAAAGAATGGCTTTACCCCGTGGCCATGTAATTCAGCAGGTTCGATCCCAGGTCAGGGCGCATATAAGAAACAATCAACAGCCCTAACTCGTTTGGCTCAGTGGATACAGCATCAGCCTATAGACTGAAGGGTCCCGGGTTCGATTCCAGTCAGGGACACATAACTGGATTGTGGGCTTGATCCCCAGTATAGGGGGCTTGCGGGAGGCAGCCAATCAGTGATTCTCTCTTATCACTGATGTTTCTCTCTCTCTCTCTTTTTTAATATATTTTATCGATTTCTTACAGAGAGGAAGAAAGAAGGATAGAGAGTTAGAAACATCAAAGAGAGAGAAACATCGATCAGCTGCCTCCTGCACACCTCCCACTAGTGCTCGCAACCAAGGTACATGCCCTTGACCGGAATCAAACCTGGGGCCCTTAAGTCCCCAGGCCAACGCTCTATCCACTGAGCCAAACCAGTTAGGGCTCTCTCTCTCTCTCTCTCTTTCTCTCCCTCTCCCTTCCTCTCTGAAATCAATTTTTAAAAAAAAATCAATGAATGCATAAAGAAGTGAAACAAATCAATGTTTTCTCTCTCAAAAACATAATGAATAGAGATAATAATTTATCCTCACAGTGTTGCTGTAAGATCACATAAAATATGAAGAGCATAAAATACCATACACAGGATAAATTTATTACCTCGATGACAGAATAACATACCCAGAGAAATACACAGAAGAGATGTTAAACCTCTGTAACTAAGTCTTCCATTCGGTGCCAGTACCTCTGAGGTTTACAGTGGCCTAAAGTATGTTCAAGGGGAGGAGCAGAATGTGAGATGAACCTCGGGAGAGAATGCTCCTTGAGGAGAGGTCGGACACAGGGAAGAAAGGGCACTAGGAGAGGTTGAAGTTATTTAGAGAGGGAAGAATGAGAGAAGAGAAAAAACAAAACTCCATACAAACGCTTTAAAATAGTCTATAAGGAACAAAAACCAGCATCAAGATGAGCCTACGCAAGGGCCTATTGGGAATTGTGTATGAAAATGGTGTGCGGGTCTCATGCAGTGTGTGTAAGAGCGCAGTCTCCAGGAGGCTAATTTGGCCGTTTCTATCAAAATTACAACTCCATTTCTAAAAGGTACCCTACAGCTTGTGTTTGTGCATGTAGTAAAAGTTATATGAACAAGGTTACTCACTGCTCTCAACGGCCAACAGGCTGGAAGAAAAACGTCCGTGAATAAGGATTCATCTCATACATCACACCTCCCAAACGGCAAGACTATGCAGATGCAGAGAGACATAACACTGACTCTATATAATATGAACTTACTTCTAACACGTATTAAAACTGGAAACCATGCTGCATTTATGTAAAAAATAAAATACATGCTAGCATATGCACAGAAAATGTCTATTTGCTTCTGTGGATAAGGGGTGGCTGGGGCCAGGGATGAGACGTTTGTCAATGTATCTTTTTTTCTCCCTTTTGAGTTTTAGGCATGTAAAGGTATCATCAAGTTAAAGGAATTTTTTTTTAATGATAGTTATGTTTCAGGATCCTAGCTCTACGGTAGGCAGTTGGACAGACATGAGCAGAGCAAGGGTGATGGGTCAGGTACAGAAACTCACCAGGACAGAAAGCCCTGGGTGCCTAACAGAGGACAACTGGAGGGTAGGACCTTCCCCCCAGTGTGACCTTTCATGCCCTTGCATAGCACTGGTTTGGACTCTCTGACCTTCCCAACGAGACCAGGCACCGCGTGGCTGCCCTCAGGACCCGCTGCCCTGACGCCAACCAATCCATCCGTGGAGACCTAGACTCCGAAAGGACGCACCTGGAAAACTGCTGCGTGTGCTACTGAGATGTGCACCTCGGACCTTCCCTAAAATCTCCACCCTCAGAACCTGAGGACCCAGCGCGCTCTCCCTCTTGGGGAGCAGGCGGGTGCCTGTCCCTCCGCCCACCTCCCACCCCCCGCCCCCAGGCGCGTTGCCTTTACCTTCCTCACTCCCCAACTCCAAGGGCCCTTCCTTCGCCTCTAAAACGTGTGTCTTAAGTCCATTTCTTCTACAAATTACTTCTTCTACCTCTGTGATTTTCCAAATAAACGTTCTCTTACAGTTTGAGTCTTGGCTCCGAATACTTTCCCAGCCAGAACTCAGGCACAGAGGCCGCTGAGCCCGGGTGCGGGCTGACCCCCGCCCCCAACAGCTCCAGGCTGTCCTACTTACTAGCCAGGGAGCCTGGGGCAGAAAAGAGGATCCCGGTGACAAGCGCCACTAGGCGGCGCCACTTTTCCCAGCCTGCAAGGCCAGGCCGGGTGCCTGACTCCTTCAAGACCTGAGAGCTGACGGTGAATCGCACTGTCAACCAGCGGGGGATGCGTAAGACCTCGGAGCGCAAGGAGAGGGAAAGGGCTGGCGGGTTAATCCGCATCGCCAGCCGCACATCAGGAAGCGAGGACCGAGCGCCCGACAGGAATCCAGCCTCGCCCCCAGGGCCAAGCCTGGTCCGAATGCGGCCCGCCCGGAACTCCTGCCTCCGTCAACTGACCTCGGATGGGCTTGTCCTCCTTCTCCTCCTCTTTGGTCTTCCGCTGATCCGCACCGAGGTAATCCGGCATTTTAGGAGACGCAGCTGCCCTGGCTCCGTCGTAATTACACAGCACCTTCCTCGCTTCCGGTGGTGCCTGTCTTTTTCTCTCCCCCGGAAGTAGAGCCGGCTCCGCGGCCCACTTTACTCTGCGCACCGGAAGCGGAAGAGCGCCCTGGGATACGCGCGCGGGGGCGGCGGGGGCGCTGCTGCGGGAAGCAGGGCGAATCCCCGGTTAGAGGAGACCGTCGCCCCCACTATTGCTTCCCCGAGCAACAGCTTTTAAGGCCAACCTTGGCTCAGCCGCGGAGTGTACGTCCTGATTTCGTTGTTTACTTATTGTGTACTGCTGGGCAACTTCTGTACATGTGCTTTAATTAAACCTGCACAGCATGGCGGAGGCTTTAAATGCGTGATTTATTGCTTAGATAACAGCATATTAAATTTGCAATGACAGTGGCTAGATCTACAAGTAGGGTGAAGGTAAATAGGAGTTTTCCTTCTATTTACCTTGAGTTATAAACTTGAGTTAGCTCAGGATGAGGGGGTAAGTGGTTTCAATTTAAAAAAATATATATATTTTATTGATTTTTTTACACAGAGGAGGGGAGAAGGATAGAGAGTTAGAAACATTGATGAGAGAGAAACATCAATCAGCTGCCTCCTGCACACCCCCCACTGGGGATGTGCCCGCAACCAAGGTACATGCCCTTGACCGGAATCGAACCTGGGACCCTTCAGTCCGCAGGCCGATGCTCTATCCACTGAGCCAAACCAGTTAGGCTGTTTCCAATTTTTGAGCAGAGTGGTACCATCCTTAGAAACAAGCCCGGGAAAAGAGCAGATTTTGAAAGAAGTGAGTTTGAGAGATGAGGAATGGAAGAGAGCAATTAGAAAACAATTGTCAAATTTAGAAATAAAGTCTGGCTCTTCGAAGTATTAGAGGATGCAACGTGAAAAGGAGAGGACAGGAGTACAGGATAGGAGAAAATCTATGATAATAGTTAGTATCCAGAATATATAATGAACTACAATTCAACAAGAAAGCAAACAACTGGCCTTAAAAACTTGGAAATGCGCCCTGGCCAGTGTTGCTCTGTGGTTACTGCATCAACCCGCACAGGGAAGGGGGGGGAGGGGCGGTCAACCAATCCTCCTGTGTCTCCCACATTGACGTTTCTCTCACCCCTCCCCCTCCACTCTCGCTGAAAGAAAAAGCAATGGGGAAAATGTCCTCAGGTAAGGATTAACAAAATGAAGCAGGGGAGGGACAAACTTGAATAGACATCTCTCCAAAGAAGATCATATAAATGCCCATCAAGCACATGAAAGATGCTCCACATCACTAGCAGTTGGGGAAAATGAATCAAAACCATGAGATACCACCTCCTTCTCGTTAGAATGGTGACAATAAAAAAACAGAAAAGGAAAACAAATGTTGATGAGGATGTTGAGAAAATGGAAACCTTTTACAGTTCATGGGGAAGTAAAATGGCATAACTGCTATGGAAAATTAAAAATAAGATTGCCATATGTTCCAGCAATTGCAGTTCTGGGTATATACCCAAAGGAATTGAAAGCAGGATCTTCAAGAGATATTTGCATTTCCTTGTTCATAGAAGCATCATTCAAAATAGTCAAAAAGCGAAAGCCACCCAATCAACCGATGAATGGATGAATAAAATACACATACAAAGGAATATTATTCTGGTACATACCACAATTGTGAGACATTGTGCTAAATGAGTAAGTCAGTCATAAAAATGACAAAGATTATATGATTCAACTTATATAAGGTACACAGTAAAATTCATAGAGACAGAAAGTAGAATGGTGGTTGCAGGGGCAGGGGGTGGAAATAAGCAGTGTTTAATGGGTATAGAGATCCAGTTTTGGTAGATGAAATGAGTTCTGGAGATTGAACAATATAGTTAATGTACTTAATGCTACTAAAGTTTATTTACACTTTAAAATGGTTAAGATAAAATTTTCATCATGTAAATTTTACCATGCTTTTTAAAAAAGTATCCTTGCCCTAACTGGTTTTGCTCAGTAGTTAGAGCTTCAGGCATGGACTAAAGGGTCTCAGGTTTGAGGTCAACACATGTACCTGGGTTGCAGGCTCAATCCCCGGCCCCAGTCGGGGCACATGCAGGAAGCAACCAATCGATGAATCGATGTCTCTCTCTCACCTTGACATTTCTCTCAGTCTCTCTCTCTCTCTCTCTCAAAAAAATGCCCTTTATGACCTCAGAGTGATGATGAGAATGGATGGGGAAGGTGGGAGAGAAAATTAATATTAAGAAAGTGGAGTCAGATTACTTTGAGACTTAGAACCTCTTTTCACAGAAGTTGCTTTAATAAATGAGTCAGGAAGAGGATTAGAGGAGATGATTAGCTTAGTTTTATAAATGTCAATTTCGAAGTAACCATTTTTGTCATTCAGTAAAATTCAATATATTTAACAGTAAAATGTAATTCTCAGGGAATAATTTGTTAGTTTATGATGCTTTTTCCCAAAGAGTAGCACATCATGCCTTCTATTTTGCTCTACCTATTCCAGATTGAATGGGGGAATTAAAGGAGTGAATCTTCATCCACTGGTTTCCTTTTGCTAGTTCTTGCTTTTGACTCCCGTACAAGAAGGAATCATATAGTAGGAGTACAACTGATTTTATTACACATTACAAAATTAAGTTCCAGAGTCCTGTAACTGGGAAAATCTTTACAGAAAACTTAACGCTCTAGAGCAGGAGAAAAGGTTGCTGGGTTTTTTTTTATTAGAATCTAACATTAGAAAAGAGTTTCTTCTCCAAATATTATGAGGATTAAACTAAATGGAACTAAGTAAATTACTTAGTTCCAGCACACACACACACACACACACACACACACACACACACACAATGTTAGCTGCTATTATTATTTAGGTAAACGCAAATGCATTACAGGTATATGTAGTCCACAGAATTTTCTATGGATGTGTAGACTAGAATCATTCTCAATACAAACATATCTTTTCCATTTTGATTATGCAAGTAGAGCTCCTGGAAAAACCAGTGGTTAGGTTCAGACAACTATCAGTAGGAGCAACAAAAGCAAAAAGAATATAGTAAAAGCTGCTTTAGAAAATTATGCCCTACATTTTGCACCTGGACGAGGAAAATTTCGTCACCCTTTTTACCTGGGAACTGATGAGGCTAGGAATCTTTTTCTCTTGAGTCTTGATACCCAGCCGGAACTGAATCAGTGCACGAACCAGCTGCCGCACACGCTGGCGGCGGGCTTGGGGGTCGAATGGCCCCAATACACAGGAGAGATCCAACCCGGAAGTAATTCCTGGTTGTCTCCAGGCGCCGGTTCCTGGGCGTCCGGGAGCCAAGGCGCGAGGCTCGGACCGGGAGGTAGAACTGTGGAACGCTCAGCGCGCTCCGCCCAGGACCCGAGCCGCTGAGCCCGCGGGGCTGGCCCCGGCGCCACCATGCTGCTCCTGCCGAGCGCTGCGGAGGGCCAGGGCACCGCCATCACCCACGCTCTGACCTCTGGTACGTGTCCACTCAGCCCCGGCTCCGTCCCGCCTCAGCCCCCCGCCTCAGCCCTCCACTTCCGCGACCCCGAAATCGCTCAAGCCCTGGCCCCTGGCGACTAGCTCCCCGCACCCCCCGTCGTGTGGGGCCGTGACGAGCGCCTTTTCGCCCCTGCTAGACAGTTCCCCTTCCCCACACTGCGAGGGAGGGGGCGTCTCTGTTCTGCCCCTACAGACTTCTCTCTCCTCGCGGCCGCTGACTCACGGGTTGGGCCGAGCGGTTCGGGACCGAACCCTCCGGGACCTCCGCTGCGAGCTCCCCAGGCGTGGGGCGGACCAAACCCCTGCTGCCGGTGCTCGGCGCCTGTCTCCCTCCCTCCGTTTGCCCCACTTTGATTTTTAAGTGTCACACCTCGGACCCTGGTCCCCATGCCCGGGCCGCCGCTGAGACCCGTGTCCGGCCGCTGTGGGGTCATAACTGGGATGGCCCGGGCCTCGCGAACGCTACCTGGAGTCTCCAGGTCCGGCGACCCGCACGGGTCACTGCAGCCGCTCGCAGACGCGCTGGCCGCATGTGTGGAGCGTGTGCCATGGCATGTGTTGCATTCGTGCTCATAGAAGCGTCTATAATGTAAAAACAGGCACGTCTTGCATTCGTGCTCATAGTAGTGTCTATAATGTAAAACAGTGGAAGGCTTGGAAGGTAACGCGATGGCAGGCGCGCCCCTGGTTGGTGCCTCCCCTACGGGAGGCGGAGGGCTCCACTCCCGTCAGAGCACCTGCTAGGGGAAGGCAGCGGGTGGATGTCTCTCTCTCTTCCCTCTAAAATCAACAAGCATGTCCTCAGGTGGGGATTTAAAAGACAAACATGGTAAGAAAATAAAGCCACACAGTACATTTATAGACTTACTAGAGGCCCAGCGCGCAGAATTCGTGCACAGGTAGGGTCCCTAACAGCTGGCGGCTGCCAACTGGGCCTTCCTTAGTTCTGTGCCACCTGGTGGTCAGCACAGGTCATAGTGAGTGATCCAATTCCCAAGGGGACATTTTGCATATTAGGCTTTTATATAGAGAGGTTGGTTTGGGAGAGGAAGGGAGAGGGACAGATAGAAACAAAGGTGATGAGAAAGAGTCATGGATCAGCTGCCTCCTGCTCGGCCCCCACTGGGGATCAAACACGCAACCTGGGCATGTGCCCTGACTGGGAACTGGACCTTGCCCTCCTGTTGAACCTTGTCCTCCTGGTTCTTCGGTGGAGGCTCAGCCACTGAGCCACATGGGGAGGGCAGTACTTACTGAACATTACAGTTTGAGTCCTCTCCTGTGTGTGGTAGAGGAAATCTTAATTTCTGAAACTAATTAAAATATAAAAAGTCAGTTATTTTTAGAACATTGTGGCTTTAGGCACAAGGGAATATTTACATCTGAGTTATAGATATCTGAGCAAAGTAAAGCTTTTGCTTTCAGATGGAATATGAAATTAGAATTAAGATGTTAACATTTTTTCCCCTGACCTAAATAACATTTTTTGAAATGTTAGTGTACAGATTTACAGTGACTTACCCTCACTTCCAAGGAGTAATGGGAAAGCCTTACTCCGAAGTGCTTCCACCGTTTGTCAGTCAGGCCTCCAAGGAGTCCTATCAGATAGATACCTGCTCCTGTCTTGAGTTGAAGACACCTCTGACTCATTTCACATGGCTACAATGTGGACCTCGGCTCCAGCGCCTCTGATTCAGGCCAAAGCTTGTTTCACTCAAACAGTTGTTTCAGTAAGTCCCTTAGTTGCTGGACAATTCTCTGTGGGGACAAATCACTCCTAGTGAATTCTTAAATTTTTTACAAGCTATTTTAATTCGGGGTTTTAAAATTAAGAGACTGTTAGTTGTTTTTAGAAGGTTGTCTTGTTTTTGACAAGGCTAGCAAGTTTGCAACGTTTCTCCCTGTTCCTCACCTTCTCTCCAGAAAAGTGTTGGTTTGTTGTTGACATTGATGAATGTTTTGTTTTCTGAGCTAAGTGGAAGAGATTTATTGAATACTCCGTAAATGTATTGCCAACCCTCATGTTAACTGGATTATTGCAGCCATTTTCTTAGTTGATTGTTTTAAAATTATATTCTGATGCTATCACTGCTTTGATATTATTGCCTTGAAACAGATTTATTCCATGCTATACATTGAAGCCTCTCTTAACACTTTCAATCACAGCCTCAACACTCTGTCAAGTTGAACCTGTGGGAAGATGGTTTGAAGCTTTTGTTAAGAGGAGAAACAGAAATGCTTCTGCCTCTTTTCAGGAACTGGAGGATAAGAAAGAGCTATCAGAGGAATCAGAAGATGAAGAATTGCAGTTAGAAGAATTTCCCATGCTGAAAACACTTGATCCCAAGGACTGGAAGGTATTTAACAGCTGACTCTTTTGTTCAGTCAGATGCTTTGTTAGACACAGGCAATTTTCTCATGAGTTCTCCATTAATAAACCAGGTTTTAAGATGCTCCAATAAGACAGCTATAGTTGAGCACCTTTTCATTTTGAGCCTTGAGTGAGATATTACTAGCCATAGGATACTCTCTGCTGAAGAAGTCTAGGAAGGCCTCACAGAGAAGATAATGTTTGAGCTGGACTTAAAAGGACGAGTGGCAGCTTGTGAAGTAAAGAAGGGAGAAAAGGTATTCTGGGCAGAAGGAATAGAGATGCAAAAACACAAAGGCATAAAAGAATATGCACCACCTTTTTGAGATTAGTTAAAATTAGTTAAATTTGCTCTTGAGGGTAGGTGGTGAGAAATTCTACCTAAAACAGACTCTAGATCAGCATCACCAACCTTTTGGGCCTCAGGGACCATCAGTGGTACAAGGACCACCGGTTGGCAACCGCTCCTCTAGATCAAACTGTATAGTGTCCTTTTTATGCCATGCTAAGGAAGGAATTTTATTTCAGGGCAGTAGGAAGTCATTAAAAGTTTCTAAGCTAATTTTAAAAAAGTAATTCTGGCAGCACAGAAAATTGCTTGAAAAGGGAGGGCAGGTCTGGAAGGGAAGTGAATAATTTGCTAGTATAGGCCTAATGCAATAATTTAAGCCTTCAAATGAATGCATGATGCTTGCATTAAATTTGTGGCTGGGTTTTGAGGAAGAGAGGATAAATTTGAGGGGACAGGGGCGGGGTAGTCTTGAGAAGTTTTGACTTTGTGTATCAAAAGACAAGGGAATGTATTCAGAAGACCTCTGTGCATTTGGTACTTGTTACCAACACTGGGATGCAGGAAAAGGAAGTTTGTGGGGAGTGGTGTTTGTGTTCAAATTTGGTTATGTCAAAATTGAGGTTCTGGTAACATACTGGTGAAGTTGTCTAGTAGGTGGTTAGAAATTGGTCTGTGACTCTGCAGAAATTAGAGGCAAAAACCATTTGCAAATGGTTGGCACACAGGTGGTAGTTGAGGCTGTGGGAAATTGAATGACCAGGCAAGGAGAAGAATACAGACAAATAGGTATTATTGCTTAAGTAGGTGCTAGTATAATACTTAAATGTATAGAGTTTGGAATTAGAGTGCCTGAATTCAAATATGATTCTGCCCATTTAGTGTGCTGGGACCTTGGGAAAGTTACCTGACATCTCTGCCCCTCATTTCCCTTATTGGTACAATGATATTGTGAACAGTTCACAGGATTATAATGAAGATTAGTGAAATGATGCATATAAGGCACTACTTAACTAGTACTTAGACACATGATAAATTCAAAATAAAAAGTATATAAAAAAAGTTCCTATCTCATTGATTGAAGTGAGTGTTAAGTGAGATAAGGCATATGTATAAAGCACTTAGAAAAGTATATAAGCACTCAGAAAGTATGAATTGATTCTCCTGCTATCATCAGTTTTAAAAGAACAACGTTGGGGAGCACAGCACCGATAGGTATTTAAGGGTGATTGTAGGAGGAGGAACAGCAAGGACACTAAGAAGAGTAAAAGAAGTAGAAGGAAGACGAAAAAAACATTTGCTTAACAAAGTTTCATTAAACATCAGGCACTATAGTCTTCCAAAAACTAAGGAAGGAGGAAGTCAAAAGAAGAAAACACAATCACCAGTGTCACTGCTTTGGAGAGAGGTCAATCACACAACAGATATACTTATAAAAGGGTAATATGCTAATTAGACCAAGAAACCTTCCGGGAGACCTTCTGGGTGTCCTTCTGGATAAAACCATGGTGATGGGGCCAAGGCAGAGGCGGTTAGGGGTGATCAGGCCAGGAGGGGAAGGTAGTTGGGGGCAAGCAGGCTGGCAGTTGGGGGCAATCAGGCTGGCGGAGGGGAGGGAGTTGGGGGCAAGCAGGCCAGCAGGGCGAGGCAGTTGGGGTCCATCAGGCTAGTGGAGGGGGCAGTTGGGGGCGAGCAGGCCAGCAGACGGAGTGGTTAGGGGTGATCAAGCAGGCAGGCAGGTGAGCGATTAGAAGCCAGCGGTCCCAGATTGTGAGAGAGATGTCCCCTGAGGGGTCCCAGATTGGAGAGGGTGCAGGCCAGGCTGAGGAACATCTCCCCTTCCCGTGCACGAATTTCATGCACTGGGCTACTACCAAATAAAGATAAAAAGCCACTGGGTTTGGCAAATGAGGTTTAGGTGCCTACAGTGAAAGCCGTTCTAATGAAATGATTGGGGCAGCAAGAAATTGCAGTGGGTTGAAGAGTTATTAGGAGGTAATAAAGTGAGACCTAAGTGTAAAATACTCCTTCAAAGCTGGGTTGTAGAGAAAATAGTAACTTGAGGGAAAGGAATAGTCAGGAGGACATAGAATTGGGGGGCATTAAGATCGACAAGAGAGAAAAGGAAGAAAGAATGGAGAAGATCTTCAGTATAGAAAAGAGTAGATGACATCAGAGCAAAGTGGCGGAGTTCATATATTCTTTAAATTGTTTCATTCAGCAAATAGGAATCAAGCACCTGCTGTGTGTTTCAGGTATTTTTATGGGTGCTAAAGGTACTGGGCTGAATAAGACAGTAGTGCTGATTCCGCAAACCTTACATTCCAGTGAGGAAACAGATAATAAGCAAGCAATCAGGGCCATGGCCACTAAGTGCTAGGTAAAGAAGAACAGAGAGGTAGAATGTCCAGATGGGGAAGGCCAGGGGAATTGACATTTAAGAAAAACCTGGATGATTTGCAAAGATCAGGGAGAGTGGCATTCTGTGCAGAGAGCTTGTGCTGAAGCAGAAAGAAGTTTGGAATGTTCCAGGAACTGAGAGAAGGCAAATGATTGGAACAGAGTGAATGAGGGAGAGGCGAGGAAGTCAGCAGTAGTGGTCCTCAGTGAAAAGACATTGTAGAGTTTGAAGCACTGGCAGTCTTTAAGAACTTAGGGGGGTGGGGAAGGGACAGAAATGGGGAGTCATGAACATTTACAGGGTCCTTACCACATTCCAGCCCAGCATTCAATCGGGTCAACCTAGGATCAAAGTAGAGAGAGACCAAAAGAAACCTCAGGACTGAGCTTTGCAGATATTGATTAACTAGTAAAAGTGACTGAAAAAGCTACTGAAAGGTGGGAGGAACACAGATTCGCAGACACCAAAGGAAGATAACGTTCCAATAAAAAGAGTTGGTTGTGCTGCCAATGGGAGTTGAAGGCAAGTGAAGGCAGATCGGTGATCTTGGATTTGGTACCTGGGAATTGATATTGAATGAAGCAGGGGATTTCCCAGAGGTGAGGACGGCGGAGCCCCTAGCGTAGGACGCTTGCATGCACGACTCCGGAGACCAGGTTCTGGGACGCAGGTCTAACTTTATTGAGGAAATGCAGCTGTATTTATAGTGGAGGTGGCCAATCATGGAACATCATCTTAGGGGAGCCAATAAAAGGTCAGGGTACTGTGTATGTGGCTCTGGGAGGGGCTCAGGCGGGTGTTGCCATCTCCCTGGTGTGCCAGAAAGATCTGACATGCTGGAGTAAGCTCACAGCATGCATCAGCCTCTGCACCGAGACAAAACCTCCTGTGCTCTACCTACAATTGAAGAGCAACTTTGTAGCACCTGGGCTAGAAGTGGACAGAACTGAACCAGATTGGAGTGGTTTGAAAATTAATGATAGAGGAGACAGTTTCTTCAAGGAGTTTAGCTTTGCCCAGCTTCTTCAAGGAATTTAGTGTTGCTCAGTGGTTCAGCATTGACCTATGAACCAGGAGATCAGGCTCAATCCCCAGTGTGAGACGTGCAGAGGCAGCCAATCAATGATTCTCTCATCATTGATGTTTCTCTCTCTCCCTTTCTCTGTGAAATCAATAAAAATACATTTTTTTTTAAAAGTTTAACTTTGATAGGCAGCTGAAAAATAGGATGGTAGCTGGAAAAGAGGTCCAGCAAAGGTTTTTGTTTTGTTTTGTTTTGTTTCTTAAAGATGAGATATAATAGAGCATCTTTTTATACTGATGAAAATAACCCAGTTGAAATTAGGAGATAGCTGAAAGATGCTAGTATTTGAGGAACCTTAGAAAAGGTGATATTCAGAACCAAGTTGAAGAAGTAATTTGTTTTGATAGGACAGGCTTTCTCAATTATGAATAAAGCGAAAGGGGGGAAAATGTATAGATGCAGGTAGGATGGTAGAAAGAAGCTGGAATTTGAATAGTGTAATTTAAGTTTTTTAGTTAAGCAAGAGGTACGGACATTGATGAGAGGGTTGTGAAGGGACTATAAGGTTTAAAGAAAGACCAGAAGACAGAAGGTATGTAATAGTAATCTTAGTGAGTGGAAATGTGAACTGACTGAAAAAGTGTGGTTGCCAGGTCTAATAAAGGGGCCAGTCCCTATGAAATTTGCAGTCCTGAGTTTGAGGGGAAACTAGTCATCCTTATTTGACTTTTTTTCTCCTGTCTTATATGCTCGTAACTCCCCTTCCTTCCCACTCATTCTCCAATACTAGAGTTCTGTAAGGAAGCTTCACTCGAGTTGCTACCCCAACTTCTAAATTTGCAGTGCTGTTAACCAAAACAGAAATGACAGCAGGTACTTCTATTAGGAGAAACCTCATCCCTCAGTTTCTCAAAATTTCCGTTTAACCTACCTTCTTTGGTCCCTGTGGCTCCTAGTTCTTGTCTATCACTGCCCTAGGGCTGCTGTAATGCTCTCTTCAGATCTGAAATCTTCCTGGCTATACTTTCATTTAAGAATGGCCATAGTATATTAATAGGTTTTAAGAGAAAAAAGGGTTCTATGGTCAAGTAAGTTTGGAAAATGCTGGGTTTTTACAGATTTCTGTTTTCTTAATTGCAGAACTTCTCAGGGCCTTTATTGGGCTTATGTGCATCAAATCATCAAAATGGCTATACAAGAGTTTGCATTTTCCAAACCACAGAACCCATTTCATATAGAATGTCTCACTGGGCTTCTATCATGGGCACATCTTTGGGAAGCACTGTTTTAGGGTACCAAAACACAAGAGGTAGTATATATTGCTGCATTTTAAACTTGACTCCCTTTTATGTCTTTATCAGAACCAAGATCATTATGCAGTACTTGGACTTGCCCATGTAAGATACAAAGCTACACAGAGACAGATCAAAGCAGCACGTAAGTATTTAGTTACCTAATCTAATAAAAGAGTAACATTGAAATTGACTGTTTCTATGGGACACCTAAGCCACGCCCACCAGCCAATCAGAGCGGCTGTATGCAAATTAACCCAGCCAAGATGGAGGCTGACAGTCGCGGAGCTGGAATAAACAGCAGGCTTCTGTTGCACCAGGAGTAAACTGTCTGTGGGCCGGCTGGGCTTCTCCAGGCTCAGACAACATATTTGCAGCATTGTTTCAATTATAGAAGCCTTGGAGTTGAAGCAAACAGCAGGCTTCTGTTGCACCAGCAATGGAGGAAACTGCCTGCCTAGGCAACATTCTTTCAATTATAGAAGCCATGGAACTAAAGCAGACAGGAGGCTTCGTTACCTGCCTAGGCCTCGGCTTAAAGGAACAGTGTATCAATTATAGAAGATAAATAAACCCCAGAAACTTTCCAGCCAGCCTTGCTGGGACGTTGAGTCAGTGGGAGCTGTGGGCAGCCTGAAAGCCTGAAAACAGCCCTCAGGCCCACACCCAAGCTGGTCACACCCCAATAGGGTGAGGGTCCCCACTGGGGGGCTTGGCCCGCCTGCAAACAGCCATTAGCCCCTCACCTAGGCTGGCCAGGTACCCCAATAGGCACCCAAAACCTGAAGGGACTGGGCAGCCTGAAAACGCCCCTCAGCTCCTCACCCAGGCTGCCCAGGCACCCCAGTAGGGACCCAAAACCTGAAGGGGATGTGGGCAGCCTGAAAATGGCCCTCAGCCCATCACCCAGGCTGGCCACACCCCAATGGGGTGAGGGTCCACACTGGGGGGCTTGGCCAGCCTGCAAGCAGCCATCAACCCTTCACCCAGGCTGACAGGCATGCCAGCAGGTGGACATCCACAGAGGGGTCCCAGACTGTGAGAGGGCACAGGCCGGGCTGAGGGACCTCCCGAGTACACAAATATTTGTGCACCGGGCCCCTAGTCCTATATAATAAAAGCCTAATATTCTAAGTGTCCTGTCATCCAGTCACTTAAATCAAAGGATAATGTGCTCATGATATGCTAAGGCCGCTCAACCACTCACTATAACCTGCACTGACCAACCAGGGGGCAGATGCTCCAACTGGTAGGTTAGCTTGCTACTGGGGTCTGGCTGATCAGGACTGAGTGAGACGGGCTGGACACGCACTGAAGCCCTACCATGGTTCCTCCCTGGCTGGCCAATCTCCCGAATCGTGCAGCAGAGAGGTCCCTCCACCTGGCCTGTGCCCTCTCACAATCCAGGACCCTTCAGGGGATGTCAGAGAGCGGATTTTGGCCCAATCCCTCAGGCCAGACTAAGGGATCCCACCAGTGGACGAATTTGTGTCCCAGGCCTCGAGTTTTGAAATAATCAAATATCTGGTATAGGAAATGTTTTCCTTTTGAAAAGATGTGCACAATCATAATCTATAGCCATAACTCTAAATTGAACCGAATGTATCATGTGGTTATACCAATGCACGACCACGGTCTCCTTTGCCTTCAGAACCAGGAAAATGTTAAGTGGAAAGAAGCAGAATCTAAACTGACATGATACGATGATACCTAAGATGAACAGTAATTGGCTTTAAGTGCTGGCACTTCAGCCACTTCTTACAATGATTCTTCGTTTCTCTAATTTCCACATATAATAAGCTTATGTTTTACCATAGGCAAAATATTTTTAAATTAGCATTATGATTTTAGAAATGCTATTTAGCTCATCTTTTTTCTTAGTTTTGATGTCTAAAGTAACAAATTATCTTAATCTGCCTTATTTTGTAGATAAAGCAATGGTTTTAAAACATCACCCAGACAAACGGAAAGCAGCTGGTGAACCAATAAAAGAAGGAGATAATGACTACTTCACTTGCATAACTAAAGGTAAGGAAATATTTTAGAGTCGGGAATTTCTAATAGTGATGATTACTCATTTTCAGTTACATGTGGTTATTTTTGGTAATTTTCCCCAGAACCTCACTACACAAAGTGAGGTTCTCTCAACCAGCAGCATCAGCAACACCTGACAGCATTTCAGAAATGCAGAAGCTCAGGCCCCACCCCAGACCTACTGAATCAGAGTCTGTATTTTAATGAGGTCACCAGGTGATTCGTTTAAGAAACTCATCCCTAGGGTGAATTCATACCTATTACATCTAATGATAGAAAACACTAAAATCTTTCTCATTTCAGATACTTTAGGGGACTAAACTGTTCCTCAGACATTTTGCTAATTTATATTATGTTGTTTGTATCCTTATATAGGACCCACAAATGTTTATTGGTAATTATATAACCAATATATAATTAACATGTCCTTGTTAAGCAGATTAATATAGGTGCCACCATTTCTAAATGTTTCCTTAAATGTGATTTTACATTTTGATGCTAATTTTTTAAAAATTGTAATACCTTTTAAACGTATTCTTATTGGCTCACTTTTACACAATGTTCAAGATGCCTGAGATCCTTTGTTCACAATCTGGGGATCTAAGTTAATAACAATTTGTTTTTCCTCAGAGTCATGTTTTCTTAAGGGATGAATATTTTTTTACTAATATTTTTATTTTTCAATTACACTTAAATTACAATATTATATTAGTTTCAGGTGTACAACCCAGAGATTAGACATTTATATAACTTACGAAGTGATCACCCAATAAGTCTAGAACCTATTTGACAGCATACGTAGTTATTGCAATCCTACTGACTATATTCCCTATGCTATACTTTATAAACATCCCCATGACTATTCTGTAACAACCAATTTGTAATTCTTAATTCCTTCACTTTTTCACCCATCTCACCAATCCCTCTTCCAAAATGTTCTCTCTCTGAGTCTGTTTCTGTTGTTTGTTCATTCATTTATTTATTTTGGTTTCCACACATAAGTGAAATGATATGGCATTTGTTTTTCTCTGTCTGACTTATTTCAGAGTGGTTTTCTGTAGTAGTATCCTATAGAGTCCAGTGGCACACCTCCTGGGTCACGTGAGGTGGGTGACCCATGTGGATTGGCTTTAAGGACTGGGCGCAACCACCATGAAGAATCTGCTGTTCAGGGGCCAACACAACAGAGCAAGACTGACTTCTATGGGGCTCCAGTGCCTAATGAGTCTGCCTCAAGTGTGTCGCTCATGGAGGTGGTTGAGTGGTCCTTCAGCATGGTCTGAAACTGTCCACTAGGTGCAGTGGCTTTGGGGCCTCCTGAGAGGTGCAGGCCAAGGTCAGCCACCACCTGTGCCTTTTCTAGAGCTACTTAGCATAGCCACAAAACAATCTGCAAATGGCTGCTGAGCTTGGAGGTGCCTGGAGAAGAAAAGCTGTGTGCGTACTAAAGCCAGTCTAGGGCCACTTAGCAATATGTACAAGGCATACTGCTGCTTGTTTGGGGTTTGTGAAACCTCTAGAGATTGTGGGGAAATCCAAAGCATGAGTGAAGACAGGCCATTTGTATGGAAAAGCCACTGGAAAGAAACAGGTTGGGTGGGACAGGGTTTCAAGAAGTCACCAGGGCAAGGTGATCAGTGTTGCCAGGTTGGTGGAGACTCAGATAGGCCACCTGCCTGCTGATCCTGTGGGGAGAGACCTCAGCAAAGGAACAGTGGCCTCTGCCAGCATTTCTGTCTAAGAAGAAAGTTATCCCTTCAGCTCTCACCCTAATACCAGACAATTCATTTCCTCCCCATATGTCCCTGGTGTCTTTCAAACTGCTGGCCCAGTGCTGGAGTTGCAGGGCAAGTGGGTCTCTGTAAGTTTGTGCGCAGGCCCTTTAGGAGGAACACCAGGAACTCCAGCAGCCCTTCATCTCAGCTACCATCCCTGCTGGTTTTCACAGCCAGAAGTTATGGGACTTCTCTTCCCGGCACTGGAACCCTGGGCTGGGGAACCTGGTGTGGGGCTGGGATCCCTCACTCCTCAGGAGGACCCTCTGCAGCTGCGATAGCCCTCCTGATTTTTATCCACCACATGTTAGTGTGGGACCACCGTCCACATCACCCCTCCTACCAGTCTTGACGTGGCTTCTTCACATCCATAGTTATAGGACTTCTGTTCAGTTAGAGTCCAGGGTTCTGAATGATGGTTGTTTTGTAACTTAGCTGTAATTTTGATGTGATTGTGGGAGGATGTGAGACGGCACTTACCTGTGCTGCCACCTTGACCGGAAGCCAAAGGATGACTGTTTTTTAACTGTTGTTTTGTCATTTGCCTTCCAGAAGAGCCTCTTAAAGAAGAGTTATATCTAGTAGTGCTAGAGCTTTCTTCACCTAGATTCTACCCCCAAGCACATAAAATTTTAAATGTGAAAAATAACTTTGTTGAAGGAAGGGGAATTTTTTTTTCTCGCAGGGAAAAAATGTCAAGTCATAGTAATATGACTTTATCATTGTTCCCTCAGCTTATGAAATGTTATCCGATCCAGTGAAAAGACGAGCATTTAACAGTGTAGATCCTACTTTTGATAACTCAGTTCCTTCTAAAAGTGAAGCAAAGGACAATTTCTTCGAAGTGTTTTCCCCAGTGTTTGAAAGGAATTCCAGGTGAGTTAAGGCATCTCCTTGTGATCATTATGCTCTATTACAGCAATTTTCATCTCATGGTACACATAAACTAATTACTAAAATTCTGCGGCACACAAAAAAATATTTTCTGCCGATCTGACAAAAAAAAAAGTAGGTATAATTTTGATTCATTTACAACCAAACGGCTATTACTGTGTTGTCTGTTGTCATTTTTTTATTTGACAATCTCAGGGAAAAGAGATCAGTGCCCCTGACTAAAGAGTTGGGTATT
This sequence comes from Murina feae, assembly GCA_004026665.1. Taxonomy (NCBI): domain Eukaryota; kingdom Metazoa; phylum Chordata; class Mammalia; order Chiroptera; family Vespertilionidae; genus Murina; species Murina feae. The sequence goes on along the minus strand of PVJC01003766.1, from coordinate 41,177 downwards.
GCATGTTTTAAAAATTCTTGTGGCACACAAGGTGAAAGTCATTCCTGTATTGGCCTGCTTCTTATAGTCTCTAGGTTTCTGTTTTGCTCTTTAAACAGAAGTCTTACTTTTCCATAGTGAAATTCTTTTATAACCCATGGAATGTTTTTCTTTTGAGTTTTCCTTGGGGGCAGACTGCTTTTATGCAGTGTGATACTGTTAGGTGACAGTAATTTCCCAATTTTTTTGTTTCTCTTTTATTATTAACTAGAGGCCCAGTGCACAAAAATTTGTGCACTCAGGGGGGCGGGGGTCCCTCAGCCCGGCCTGTGCCCTCTCACAGTCTGGGACCCCTCGGGGGATGTCCACCTGCTGGTATGCCTGGCCAGCCTGGGTGAGGGGCTGAGGGCCATTTCAGGCTGCCCACAGCCCCTTCAGGGTTTGGGTCCCTACTGGGGTGCCTGGCCAACCTGGGTGAGGGGCAGAGGGCCATTTCAGGCTGCCCATAGCCCCTTCAGGGTTCGAGTCCCTACTGGGGTGCCTGGCTGGAAGCAGCTATCTGGGATTTATTTAACTTCTATAATTGAAACTTTGTTGCCTTGGTCCCCCGCTTCAAGCCTGGGTTGCCCCTGGCAACCCAAGGTCCCAGCCTGGCAGGTATCTGGGGTTTATCTTCTATAATTGAAACTCTGTAGTTTTGAGTTGAGCTCAGGGCCCACAGGGTCCTGGCTTCTTCCGTTGCCTGGGGCAACTCCAGCTCCTTGGCTGCCGCCATCTTAGTTGAATTAATTTGCATATTTGCTCCTGATTGACTGGTGGGCGTGGCTGGTGGGTATAACGGAGTGATGCCTAATTTGCATATTACTCTTTTATTAGATTAGATGGGTACATTACTCTATTTGGCCCATTACCACTTGAAAAAAGCTTTTGTTCTTTTTTTTATGCATATTTTTATTGATTTCAGAGATGTAAAGAGAGATAAAGTCATTAGTGATGAAAGAGAATCATTGATTGGCTACTTCCTGCATGCCTCACACTAGGGATCAAGCCCGAAACCAACCCCGGCATGTACCCTGACAGAATCGAACCGCAACCTCCTGGTTCATAGATTGACACTCCACCCCTGGGCCATGCCAGTCAGGCGTCTGTTCTATTTTTTTTTAATATATTTTATTGATTTTTTTACAGAGAGGAAGGGAGAGGAAGAGAGATAGAGAGTTAGAAACATCGATGAGAGAGAAACATTGATCAGCTGCCTCCTGCACACCCTACTGGGGATGTGCCCATAACCAAGGTACATGCCCTTGACTGGAATCGAACCTGGGGCCCTTCAGTCCACAGGCCAACGCTCTATCCACTGAGCAAAACTGGCTAGGGCTGTTCTATTTTTTGAGCATCTGTTTATCATAAGGTTCTCTGACTAAGGATGATTTATATGTAAGATTAAAGCATATGAAATTTATTTCATTTAAATGAGTTTTTACATAGGGTGTACTAGTATTCTAAATTTTTTGGTTAGGTCTGCATTGAAAGATTTTTTATGGAGTACATCTGGACTGCACATAGGATTCAACTGTAGAGTGTGAAAAATTTCTGATACTTGGGTTCCACCTAAAGAGATTGTGATTTAATTGTGAATTCAGTTGAATAGTTTTTGAATTCATGCAGGGTTTTTAATGTTCCTAGGAGATTCTAATGTGCATCCATGTTTGAGAACCACTTTGATTAGCCATTTGGTGTGGTCTAATATTTCTTCTAATCTTTCTCTTCACATTTGTTTTATAACAGTATTGAAGGTGGTAAAAAAAAAAGACAATATTATTTTTTTTTTTTGTAGAATGGTTTTATAGAATGAAAAACAAGTCAGTAAGTAGCTTTAAAATCCTTTTAAACTCTGTGATGGGTGAGGTGCTGAACCTAAAAGTCTGACTTTGAGGCGGAATGTGGTGGTGATGAGGGGGTCGAAATTTATTCCTTCTGTGAATATTAACATTTTTTCAAAGGCTAGGCCTACAAGTTGCTGTACTGCCTGTTTACGGGCAGGAGCCAAGTTAGCTTGGGAAAGGGGGCTTAACGCCTGTTTTTCCTAGCCAGCCACTGGCAGCTGCTACAACGCTGTAATTTATAGACTGATGATAATCTAATGGTTGAAACACCATTTCATTGTTTGCTCACCCATGCCTGTCCATCCTTGTCCTCTATTGCACCTGTGTTGTTCAGCACACCACTCCTAATTTTCTAGCTCCATCTCTTTAGTCTTAGAGAACCTAGAAGAGGAAGATTCAGGGGTTAGTAAAAACCAGTGTTTTACTAAATGTGTCTGTTGAACTTCTGTACCAAATTTTTAATTGAATGTTCTTTTAATATGTCAGATGGTCAAATAAAAAAAATGTCCCTAAACTTGGTGATATGAATTCATCATTTGAAGATGTAGATGCATTTTATTCTTTCTGGTAAGTGAATACACTGATTTTATGATGATGTGATTTTTTTTTTTAAGGCTAACTATTCAATAAATACTTGACTGTTCATAAATTAATCAAAGGATCAAAAGCACTTTGTTCAGAAATTAATAAACACTCTATTAGCTCCTATATGATAAGCTTTTATATTGTTTTTTCAATGTTTTCTATTAGTCAGATTTCTAGATACCATGCACACTCTAATAATGGTAAGAAGTTAAAACTGAGTAATCATTTGAATTGAATAAAAATAATTACATCTTCACTAGCTATCTTGCTATTTAAAGTACTTAATTACGTGTGGAAGAAACAGTACTATTTATCTCTATAACTAATTTCTTACTTTTTAATAAGCATAATATTCAATGGCCACTTTATATGTGCTGTATTTTCTCATTAATATCTGATAAATTAAAACAAAATCACGTAAAACAAAAATGACAAAATTTAGCTCTAACAGTTATAGTTGCTAAAAGTAACCACTACTATGGTTACTGTAAGAGTTGACATAGTAGCACAGCAATGGTGAAGGCAAGGAACACTTAACAAGTCCCCAGTGAGAGAGAAACCTAATAGAAGTACTAACAAGGAGGTGTGGTTTTTGACTGGAGGGGAATGATAAGTATATTTTAGATTTTCATACCAAATACAATGTCATTAAAAAAGGAAGAAAAGACTTGAGCATAGTATTAGTTCAGTACCAGAAGGGAGTAGAGGGGATTTATTTTAAAAAATTCATTCACTTGCCATTAATATTGGGATTTTTGTTTGTTTTGTTAATCTTCACCCAAGGATATTTTTCCCATTAATTTTTAGAGAGAGTGAAAGGGAGGGGGGAGAGAGAGAGAGAATCATTAATGTGAAAGAGACACATTGATTGGTTACCTCCCACACACACCCTGACTGAGCCAGGGGTTGAACCTGCAAACCAGGTATGTTCCATTGACCAGGAATCAAACCCAAGACCTTTTGGTGTACAGGCTGATGCTCTAACCAATGAGCAATATTGGCCAGGGCTGCCATTAATGTTTTTTAAAATTATATACTTCTAAGTTAATTTTAAAGAGTTAGTTTATTTGTTTTTATTTTACTTATTTCTGTCTACAGGTATAATTTTGATTCTTGGAGAGAATTTTCTTATCTAGATGAAGAAGAAAAAGAAAAAGCAGAGTGGTATGTATATCAATCATTAATAAAGGAAGATTTTTTAAATTATATTTTTATTGATTTCAGAGAGGAAGGGAGAGAGAGAATGAGAGAGAAAAAGAAAGAGAAACATTAATGAGAGAGAATCATTGTGTGGCTGCCTCCTGCAAGTCCCCTACTGGGGATGGAGCCCGCAGCCCAGGCACATGCCTCAACTGGTAACAGAACGTGACCTCCTCCTGTTCACAGGTCAGCGCTCATCCACCAAGCCACAACGGCTGGGCAAGGAAGATACTTATTTGGCTTTTTGGTGTTTGTAATGATGTAAAACTATGCTATATATAAACGAGTGTTTGATATTTTGAGAGCCCTCCTGTCCTACGTTAAGCTAGACGAGGCCAGATCAGTAGCTGGCTAAGATATGCTTAAGAAAATGCCATGGAATATAGAATTGTCCAAAAAGCTCAATTCAGCAAACGCTTTTTCTTCTGGTTGCTTAACCTATGTTTTGTTTTAGTTTTCCCTTGAAAATTGTTTGACATAAATGTTCCAAAAATAGTAATCCAAATTAATTATAAGTAAAATTATGCATTCATGTTAGTAGCATTATAACATAGCATTATGACCTCAGACATCATTTACATATAAAATCATGTTACAGCCCTGGCTGGTTTGGCTCAGTGGGTAGAGCGTTGGCCTGTGGACTGAAGGGTCGCAGGTTTGATTCCGGTCAAGGGCATGGACCTTGGTTGCGGGCACATGTTTCTGGCTCTCTATCCCTCTCCCTTCCTCTGTAAAAAATCAATAAAATATAGTTTTAAAAAATTATGTTACATTTGCAGTCATATCTATGAGCAATACCTTGTTTCCAATATTACCTATTTTATAGTCGTGATGAAAGGAGATGGATTGAAAAGCAGAACAGAGCAACAAGGGCACAAAGAAAAAAAGAGGAAATGAACAGAATCAGAACATTAGTTGGTAAGTGTAATTAATTTTTTTGAGTTCTTTAATTAAATGTTAGAAATTCAAAAGATTAACCTTCTTTCTGGTAGACAATGCATATAGCTGTGATCCAAGAATAAAAAAGTTTAAGGAAGAAGAAAAGGCCAAGAAAGAAGCAGAAAAGAAAGCAAAAGCAGAAGCAAAACGGAAGGAGCAAGAAGCTAAAGAAAAAGTAAGATGACATTTGATGAAGTTGGACTTTAATATTCATAAAATCTTTAATTTTCAGATCTAGTTTAGAAAGCATTAATCTGGATGCAGAGAATTAGCTGCTGCTATGAATGAATCATGACAAGTTGATACAATTGATAGTAAGAGGGATCTTTACCAGCAAATTTTTGAGGAAAAGCATGTAATATAAATTTAATATCATGCTTATTTCTAATATGTCTGTTTTGCATTCCTAAATGTGTTTGTAGAACTTTACCAGCTGCTTTTCCCAGTTGAATCTTCAGTCTTCAATACATTGATGTATCTTTTTAAAAATTTATTAAAAGATTGAATTTTTAAAATAATATAGAGCATTTAGGAATTCTAATTTTCTTATTAAAATGATTTTATTCCCCATTTTAAAGCAAAGACAAGCTGAATTAGAAGCTGCTCGATTAGCTAAAGAGAAAGAAGAAGAAGAAGTTAGACAACAAGCATTACTGGCAAAGAAGGAAAAAGATATCCAGAAAAAAGCCATCAAAAAGGAAAGGCAAAAACTTCGAAACTCATGCAAGGTATGTCAGACTGACCAGCAAAGTTTTCTTTTCTTACACTATGTAAATGTAATTAAACTGTTGTATACATTTTATCTCAAAATGTAAATGTTTTTAAATTCACTTTTTAAAAAATTTCCCTCATTCATATTTTAATATCCAACTCTGATTTTTTTATTTTTATTATTTAACTGCCATGCCATTTTCAAAGTTTAAAGAAACCCACTTATTTAATATCCTAATATTTGGACTATATTCTTGTTTCCTTTATTTTCTCAACAATGTCTTTTTATAGTTGATTTATTCAAGTTAGAATCTAAATAAGATCATTTAAAGGCTTCAGTTATGTGTCTCCTAATTTGGTCTGTAACAGGCTCCCTGTCATCACCATCTTTTTCCCTGCCCACATAGCCATTCATTTGTTGGAGAAACCAGATCATTTGTTCTGATAATATAACACAATTTGATTTTGGCTGGTTGCTTCCTTAATGGTGTAAAATTCTTAAGTTAGAAAATGTTCTTTTAGAAGTTAATTAAACTTTGGTGTTTTTAAGGATTTAAAAGCTTTTATTTTTATCTAAATAAAGGGATATCATTTGGGTGAATACTGATAGTTTGCATTTAAATGCAGTTTTCACTAATGAATATTGACGAATAATACTAAAAGTTTTCAAATCTAGTTTTGTCCAAGAGATGTTCTTACATTTTAAACTGGTAGAGTCAAAGACTAGTAATATTGTTCCTTATCAGAAAATATGGTTATTTTCCTCAGATTTCACCTAGAAAATTGTTTTGAGAAGGATGCAGTATATCATAGCTGTAAAGACCACTGGCTCAGGGCAAGCTGCCTAGCTTTTAAGTCATTCTCTATTTACTACCTGTAGCCTCAGGAGGTTGCTTCAAACACCTTTGTTCCTCAGTTTCCTCACCTATATAATAACTGATATAATACCTACTAATAGAGTTGTGAAGGTTAAATGAGATAATTTACATATAGTGCTTGGCACATTTGGCATATGATGTGAAGTCAATACAAAAATTTAAAAGGCCAATATATATAAAAGGCTAAGTGTCCATCCAACTAGTAGTGATGACATGCATTGACCACCAGGGGGAAGACGCTCAACGCAGGAGCTACCATGACATGCACTGGCCATCTAATCTAATCTAATAAAAGAGTAATATGCTAGCTGTGTCACTCTGCTACATCCCAAGCCACACCCACCAGCCAATCAGAGCGACTATATGCAAATTAACCCAACCAAGATGGTGGCCAGCAGCCACAGAGCTAGAGAGCAAACAGGAGGCTTCGTTGCCCAGCAATGGAGGAAGCTGCCTGCCTAGGCAGGCTGTGGCCTCTGCTCCAGGCAACAAAGTTTCAATTATAAAAGATAAATAAACCCCAGATACCTGCTTCCAGCCAGCCTCGCTGGGAGCTTGGGTGGCTGGGGGCCGTGGCCAGCCTGCAAACAACCATCAGCCCCTCACCCAGGATGGCCATGCACCCCAGCTGGAACCCCACCCTGACCCAGGACACCCTTCAGGGCAAACCAGCTGGCCCCCCACCCATGCACCAGGCCTCTATCCTATATAATAAAAGGATAATATGCAAATTGACTCTAACAGCAGAACAACTGGGAATGACTGGTCACTATGACACACACTGAGCACCAGGGGGCAGACGCTCAATGCAGGAGCTGCCCCTGGTGGTCACTGTACTCCCGCAGGGGGAGTTCTGCTCAGCCACAAGCCAACTGATGGCTGCCAGTACAGCAGTGGTGGTGGGAGCCTCTCCTGCCTCCTCAGCAGCGCTAAGGATGTCTGACTGCAGCTTAGGCCTGCTCCCCGCTGGCAAGTGGACATCCCCCGAGGGCTCCTGGGCTGCCAGAGGGATGTCTGACTGCCAGCTTAGGCCCAATCGCCCGGGGAGCAGGCCTAAGCCAGCAGGTGGACATTCCCTGATGGGTCCCAGACTGTGAGAGGGCACAGGCTGGGCTGAGGGACCCCCTTGAGTGCACAGATTTTTGTGCACCGGGCCTCTAGTTTAAAAATAAACAGTACTAGGGACTTAGTGCTGACAAACCGACACTTGGCTTCCCCCCAGTGGGACACAGGCCCCACCACCACCCCAGAGCGACACCCTACCAAATCACAGCCAAGGCTGCCAAGACTCCATGGCGTAAAATGTGGCCCACAGCCTAGCCCAGCCCGAATTGGTGGCTGTGGGTCCTGGGTAATATGTCACATAGCAACACCCGGCTTCCTCTTCCTAGCAACTAGCCTCCTTGGAGTTTCTTCAGCCCAGGAACCCAACTTGCTTTATAGCCAGGTGCAAAGATTTTACAGTTTAACCAAATGTTTGTGAAGCATTTTCCCGTGCCTCATCTCATTTGATCCTCATAGAAGTCCTGGAGTAGGTAGATACTCGATAGAATCCTATTTTCTTTTCATTAGCAAGACACAAATAGCCATATTAAAATATTTCTTCTAATTTCCTTTCAATGTGAATGAATCCGTGCATTGGGACACTCGTTAGAAAAAAAAAGCTTGACTAGTTCTTAGATGATGTTTAAATGAGGTTAAAAATTCTGACATTAGGTAACTTTGTTTTATCACTCCTTTCCAGCGTGAGTTCATTTATTTATCAAATATCCGATGAGCATTCACTATGTGCCAAGCAGTTATAATTGATGTGAATATAATGATGAAACAGTCCTTGCCTTAAAGGAATCCACTGGTTTATGATGGAGAATGACAGCTATTTCTAACACTTTAAGCACTCTGAATACTAGGATGAGAAGGTACTGAAAAGGTAGTCAGTGAAGGCTTTCTGGATCTAGCAGGATTTAGCCAGGTGAAGCAGAATATGTATGGGATTAGCAGTGAGAGGTCAAGGAGCATTGAGAGAATGCAGAGTTCAAGAGGAGTGGGTTTAATCAGCCAGAGGCAGCTCAAGAGGTGAGGAGGAGCCAAGTCTCGAAGGATAGTATATGTCTTTTTAGTGTAAATCTGATCCTGAGTTGGTTTTGGTCAGGATGCCAAGAGAAGACCAGAGTTAGAGAAACCAGTTAAGGGATAATTGCCATAATCCAAGTGGGAGAGTATTGTGGCATGAACTAAGGTGGAGATCATAGGAATGAAAAAGGGTAGATGAAATGAACTGACATTTAGGTGGCAGAATAAGCTGTTGCCTATTGGGTACCAATTATGTGTTGGAGATAGTAGAGGAGTGAGGGCTATATATGTCCTGGTTTCTTGGATGGGTGATGGTGTAATTCAATAAAATAGAAAACCAAGGAGGAGGAAAAAACTAAGGGGAATGATGATGTTAGGTTCAGGCATGTTGAGCACAGAGACACTCAAATGAAATAGGTGCCAGTGTGTACAAGTCTGGAGTTTCAGAATGGAATCATCCAGTCCATCTGGGATGGCTCAGTGGATTGAGCATTGTCCCATGCACCAAGAGGTCACCGATTCGATTCCTGGTCATGTCACATGCCTGGATTGTGGGCTCAATCCCCAGTAGGGGGTGTGCAGAAGGCAGCTGATGGACTCCCATCAATATTTCTCTCTCCCCCTCTCCCTTCCTCTCTCTCTAAAAAATAAATAAAAACATCTTAGTGGTGCTCTGCCTGGTTTGGCTCAGTGGCCTGCAGACTGAAGGATCTTGGGTTCGATTCCAGTCAAGGCACATACCTAGACTACAGGCTCAATCCCCAGTAGGGGACATGCAGGAGCAGCCGGTCAATGATTCTCATCGTTGATGTTTCTATCTGTGTCTCCCCTGTCCCTTCCTCTCTGAAATCAATAAAAATGTTAAAAAGAAATCTCAGTGGCACTAGGAACCTAGATGAGATCACCCAGGGAGAGGGGAGATGAGGAGCGTGGAGGGTGAAGGTTACCTGGCAGATACCAGTAGTAAAGGTACTATTAGCAGCGGTTCTCAACTTGTGGGTCACGACCCATTTGGCAGTTGAATGACCCTTTCACAGGGGTCGCCTAAGATCATCCTGCATATCAGATATTTACATTATGATTCATAACAGTAGCAACATTACAGTTATGAAGTAACAACGAAAATAATTTTATGGTTGGGTCACAACATGAGGAACTGTATTTAAAGGGCCAGAGGTTGAGAACCACTGTGTTAGAGAAGAGCTGGAGAGTGACTCAGGCAGGCAGAAAGAAAGTCTAATACTTTTAGAAGCCTAGAGAAGTATCAGCAGTAAGACTTATTGGAACTTTAGTGAAAGCCAAGCTGCCTGGCTTAAGGAAGCAAAGAAAAGTGAGGAATGGGAGGCATAAGTATCAGGTGTATTGGAAGTACATCAGGTACATCGTGATGTTTTATTCTAAGCACTAGGGGCCCGGTGCACAAAAATTTGTGCACTCGGGGGGAGGGGTCCCTCAGCCCGGCCTGTGCCCTCTCGCAGTCTGGGACCCCTCCGGGGATGTCCACCTGCTGGTGTGCCTGGCCAACCTGGGTGAGGGGCTGATGGCTGTTTGCAGGCTGGCCAAAGCCCCCCATTGGGAACCCTCACCCCATGGGGGTGTGGCCAACCTGGGTGAGGGGCAGAAGGCTGTTTTCAGGCTGCCCACAGCTTCCATTGGCCCAACGTTCCAGCGAGGCTGGCTGGAATCAGGGTTTTGGGGTTTATTTATCTTCTATAATTGAAACATTGTTGCCTTGAGCAGAGGTCCAGCCAGCCTAGGCAGGCAGCAGAAGCCTCCTGTTTGCTCTAGCTCCATGGCTGCCATCTTGGCTGGGTTAATTTGCATACAGCCACTCTGATTGGCTGGTGGGTGTGGTTTAGGTGTAATGGAGTGAGGTCAATTTGCATACTACTCTTTTATTAATTAGGTAATTTTTCTAATACCCCCTATTCCTTAACACATCTTTTTCTTTAATTTCAGTAAATTTAAAATTTCCACTGATTTTCCAGTTCGGCACACACTAGATTTTAAGTCATCATACAGAATTTGATTAAATGATTCTCAGAGAACTCATTCTGATTTTTATAACATCCAAAAGTCCTCTGCACCATCACCATTTTTGTTTTGCTCTCCTACTCACTTAGGAATGCCTTTTATTGCTAGCAGTCAGGGAGAACCCTGGGAGTACCCTCAAATATGGTTGTTATGGTCAGGACATATGTTCATCTCAAGAACCTCTTGAGAGCATCATGCTTTATAATTGTGTTTATGAGTGTATTTTTCAGTGTCACTAGATATAAGATAAAAATGTTTATGTTTGTGCTTTTAGACCTGGAATCACTTTTCTGACAATGAAGCAGAGCGTGTTAAAATGATGGAAGAAGTGGAAAAACTTTGTGATCGCCTTGAATTAGCAAGGTATAACTACAGAACTAACATCGAAGCCTTCAGCCCTGGCCAGGTAGCTCAGTTTGGAGCATGCTGCTGATACGCCAGTGTTGCGGGTTTGGTGCCTGGTCAGGGCACATAAAAGAATCAATTGAAGAATACGTAAATAAGTGGAACAACAAATCAGTGTTTCTCTTTTTACCCCTCTTCCTTCCTCTCTCTAAAATCAACAAATAAAAATTTAAATAAAAAAATCTATTGAAATCATTTCCTGGGCTTAGGATAAAGTTTCATCCTTTTCCCCCCTTAGTTTACAGTGCTTGAATGAAACACTCACATCATCTACAAAAGAAGTAGGAAAGGCTGCTCTGGAAAAACAGGTAATGGAAGAAAACACTTCTGTTTGCATTTAACATTTAATTCTGCTTATAGTATTGCTTTCACCTCAGTATTTCCCCACCTAACATGTTACTATGAGGGCAAGAGAGCATTTCTCTTTGGGCCCCCTACTCTGCTTTGTTTATAGTAAGTGGTATTGTTGATTTAAATTGCATTCAGTGATATGGTTATATAATGTTTGACTATGGTATCCTAGCACATTAATCATAGGTTTTTGCTTTTTAATCATTCTCAGGGAAAAAAAAATTGTTTTGGCTATTCCTTGAGCATTTTTGTAGGATAATAATATTTAGAACCAAAGGATTCATTTGTTCTGTCTAGTCTACACCTTTTATTTCACAGATGAGTAAACAGGCCCAAAAATTAAATTCAATATAACAAGTATTAGTACCTACTATTATAGCACCATGCCCAGGTGATTCATAGATGCTTAATGCCATTGCTGCACAAAGGAGTTCAGGAACAATTATGCTAAAGAGAAAAGGCCTAAGGACCAAAAGATGGAGGAAATGCTGTCGGTTAGACAGCAAATGCCAGCCCCAGGGCAGAGAGTGGTCAGGGAAGGTTTAGTGAAGGGTTTGAGCCAGCCTAAAAAGATAGACTGAAAATGAAGGTCAGAGTAACAGCATGAACTATAAAATACGGGTAGCTGTAGAAAGGGGGAGATGAAGCTGGTTAAGAAAAGTAGTGCCGCCCTAACCAGTTTGGCTCAATGGATAGAGCGTCGGCCTGCGGACTGAAGGGTCCCAGGTTCGATTCCGGTCAAGGGCATGTACCTTGGTTGCGCAGCTGATCGATGTTTCTAGCTCTCTATCCCTCTCCCTTCCTCTCTGTAAAAAAAAAAAAAAAAAAAAATCAATAAAATATATTAAAAAAAAAAAAAGTAGTGCCAAATTAAGTATGTTTTTAATGTCATTATTAGTTTCTATTACTGTAGGTCTTTGAGTAGAAAAGGGTTAATACTGCACTATTAATCTGGCATTGGTGGGCAGGATGTATTAGGTAAGTGCAAGTGACTCTAAGAATGGAAGAGCTTGGACTGGGACAGTGATAATAGGAATCATTGGGATTTTGGTGATTGGTTCTGAGGGATTAAAGTAAGGAAATGAGTCCAAGATGACTCCACGAGAGCATCCACAGAAGGAACAAGGTTAAGTAAAGGTTTTCTTTTTTCACTTGTGCATGTTTGAGGAAAGATTTTTATGTAAAATGTAAAGGGTAGATAAAACAGAGACCACTTTGCTGTGCTGTTATCTTTTTGTTGAAAGATAATTGAATATCTGCTGAAAGAGTGGGTATGACTTATTAAACGGAGGTTTGAAATGGCCTTGTGTGGGTGAATAACCCAGTGACTGTAGACGTAAGAAGTAGTGTCAAAGGCACATAGAAATCACATGATAGAAATACAGCGTAGTCAGGCATAGGGTGGTTCTCGGTTCCTTAAGCAGAGCTTTGCAGCCAGAGTGAAAAGCTGATGCTGGTTTCGGAGTTGGCCTGGGTCACTGTCAGGATAATACTGAGAGTTGAAAACCACAAACCCCAGCCAGAAAGGGAGTAGCAAGATGCATTAAGTCCCTGACTTACCTATTATATCTGTGTAGATAGAAGAAATAAATGAGCAAATTAGAAAAGAAAAAGAGGAAGCTGAGGCTCGTATGCGACAAGCATCTAAGAATGCAGAGAAGTCAGCTGGTGGAGGTGGCAATGGCAGTAAAAACTGGTCAGAAGATGATCTGCAATTACTAATTAAAGCTGTGAACCTCTTCCCTGCTGGAACAAATTCAAGGTACTGATTTTAATTAAATTTCTCTTCAACTCAGAGCCTGGGGATAATCTAGACAAAGCATCCAAGTAACAGCATTGGTTATTAGGAGGAACTTCCAGAGATATGCTTATCTAGACAGACTGCCCTGTACTAAATTCTGTGCCAGTGGAAAGTGGCACAGAATTTTGAACCTCCTAGTCTTTTTTTTTTTTTTAATGTTTTTATTGATTTCAGAGAGGGAGAGGGAGAGAGAGAAACATCACTGATGAGAGCATTATTGTTCAGCTGCCTCCTGCATGCCCCACACTGGGGATGGAGCCCACAACCCAGGCATGTGCCCTGACTGGGAATCAAACTGTGACCTCCTGGTTCATAGGTTGACGCTCGGCCACTGAGCCACACCAGCTGGGCTGCACTACTAGTCTTAACAACTTACACCAACACACATACATATACATACAGCATATGCTTCATCAATTTCTCAGAAATTAAAAATCATGAGAAAAACCTTGACTGTTATGTTGGCTTATTCATCATGGCTTATATTAGGAACTAGAGTATGTATTCATAGTCTTTATTCGTTCTTGCTTCTGACTTCAAACCCAAGCTTATTGCAGTTTTGAGTTTAGAACTCAAAGCTTTAGAGATCCAGATTCCCTCATTCTTTACATCTGGAAACTAAAGCTGTTTTCAGAATTATCTCCTTAAGTGTCCAAATGGTGGGATATACCAAAGTATGATTTTTATTTCCATCGATTTGTACACAGAATCTATAAAGTTTTATACAGACTTGATATCAAGATTATATGACAGTTGATTTAAATATATGAAAAGCAAAAACTATAGTCCAGGCAATAGTGATTAGACCACCAATTCAGAGCCAATTCTGTAGATATTATAGCTAACCCTTCTGCATTAAAAATGTTAGTCATGCCCGGATGGCGTAGCTAAGTGGTTGAGCATTGACCTATGAACCAGGAGGTCACAGTTCAGTTCCCGGTCAGGGCACAGGCCCGGGTTGTGGCTTGGTTCCCTGTGTGGGGCATGCAGGAGGCAGCCAATCAGTGATTCTCATCATTGGTGTTTCTATTTCTCTCTCCCTCTCCCTTCATCTCTGAAATCAATAAAATATATATTTTTTAAATGTTAGTTATTATAGTTTTTGTTTTGGAGGTTTTTTTGCCTTAGTTATCCTATTGATTGTTCTAGATGGGAAGTTATTGCTAATTACATGAACATACATTCTTCTTCTGGAGTCAAGAGAACCGCCAAAGATGTTATCGGTAAAGCAAAAAGTCTTCAAAAACTTGGTGAGTTAATTTTGCTGAATCAGTTTACCTTATTTTAAAATAATCAATGCAATTTAATGAAAGACTAACTGAGATGATCTGTAATATATTTAAATTTTTTCATTCCTCAGACCCTCATCAAAAAGATGACATAAACAAAAAGGCTTTTGATAAATTTAAAAAAGAACATGGAGTAGTACCTCAAGCAGACAATGCAACACCATCAGAACGATTTGAAGGTAATTTTTTTCTATAAATAGAAGATGTATCCACACTGTGTTAGAATATACAAGACTGAAGGTCTGTATTCAGAATGATTGGGAAATAAAGTGATTAGACTGGAAGATGTAAAGCAAACATTTTCAGGACAGTGATAAATTTACTTACCACTAAGTGTCAGTTCTTCCAGTTCATGCACCATTAGGGGAGAGGCTGTATTTGTTTTCCTCACCGGATTTTACAAATCAGTGCCAAAGTATATTGGGACAATTGAAATTTGAGGTCTATAAACTAGATAATAGTATTTTACCAACATCAATTTCCTGATTAAAAAAATCTTTATAATAACCCTATATAATAAAAGGCTAATATGCAAATTACCCCCTTGACTGGGAGTTCAACCAGGAGCTCTACCGGGGGGCAGCCTCTCCCCTAATATCCCCCACCCCAGCCCTCCAAATGCCCACCCTCCCTCCAGCCAGCTTGGCCTGATTCGCCCCAACTGGGGCAGGCTGGCCAGAGCCCACCCATGCATGAATTAGTGCACCGGGCCTCTAGAACACTAATTGTGTAAGAAAATGTCCTTGTTTTTAAGGAAAAATATATGGAAGTACTTAGGAATAACGGGGAAGCATGTCTGCAATTTACGTGGTTCAGAACAAATGTATAGGAAGAGGAAGCAAGTATGGTAAAATATTCCTGTGTGGGGAATCGGGATAGGATACATTGGGATTCTTTATACTCTTCATTTCTGAAAAGTTAAAAACTGTTAGGGTGCTAAGAAGATTATCTTGGTTATTCTAGCCAATTTTATTGCTCTGGACCAGTTTACAGTGTTTAACTGTAAATCATGACCCAGCCTCCCCAACCTCCTCCAAAAATGGGTCATGAAATATATTTAACAGCTCATGAGTAGAAAATGTCATAGAGCATTATACTTATTTTGTAAGTATTATTTATGAAACTTTTGTTCATGTATGTATGTGTGTTTTGGGATGTGACATTATTGAGTTGCTGACAAAGTTTGAAAAAGTACTCTTTCACTTCACACATTTGTGAGCCACCAGTTCTTTCTTCCTTAACCAGAGCTAATCTTGGATATGCTTTCCAGATCATAGTGCTAAATGTGTTTTGGGATTAACTAATAGCCTTGACTTTTACATGTTTACCTGTCCCTGGCCTTTAACAATCCCACTTTTCCTGTATTCTTAAGATTGGTTTCGTTTATTATCCCAAAATTCCCATTTGAAAATATTAAGAACTTATGTTCTATAGAGTATTGTCCCAATAAGCCAAGGTTGCAAGTACAATCCCAGTCAGGGCATATATAAGAACCAACCAATGGCCCAGCTGGTGTGGCTCAGTGGTTGAGTGTTGACCCATGCACCAAGAGGTCGCAGGTTCCATTCCTGGTCAGAGCACATGGCTGGGTTGTGGGCTCAATCCCCAGTAGGGGGCGTGCAGGAGGCAGCCAACCCATGTTTCTCTCGTTGATGTTTCTATCTCTCTCCCTCTCCCTTCCTCTCTCTCTAAAAATCAATAAAAATACGTTGTTTTTTTTTAAAAATGCATAAATAAGTGGAACAACAAATCTTTCCTTTTCTCCAAAATCATAAGTGGAACAACAAATCTTTCCTTTTCTCCAAATTTAAAAAATATAAATTTTTTAAAAAGCCTTTGAGATATTTTTCTGGCATGAGCTATTTCAAGTTTTCTCTCCCTCTCATTAATATTTGGAGATGTATATGTCTTATGTCTAAAAATTTGTTTAAAATTGCACATCACAGATTTGAATGGGCACTTACCAAGATACCTGTACACCAGAAGACTCACTGGAAAGGTGTTCCAAGACATTTTTCTATAACTGGGGTTTTCAAATAAAATTTTTTCTTAGCAGGTCCATGCACAGATTTCACCCCTTGGACAACAGAAGAGCAGAAACTTTTGGAACAAGCCTTGAAAACATACCCAGTAAATACACCTGAAAGATGGGAAAAAATAGCAGAAGCAGTGCCTGGCAGGACAAAGAAGGACTGCATGAAACGATATAAGGTTGTAGATGCTTTGAATTTATAGATTTTTGCTTAGTTCAATACTGGGCCATCTTAGGAATTTTCAGAGCTCTGGGAGTTAGTAAAATCAACCTTTTAGTACTATCTTTAATTATAGATTTATCCAATTTGAGTGTTTCACCTATTTATACTGAACACTAGAAATGTCTGCCAATTCTAAATAACACCTTTCTCCCTTCCTAGGAACTTGTCGAGATGGTAAAAGCAAAGAAAGCTGCTCAAGAGCAAGTACTAAATGCAAGTAGAGCCAAGAAATGACTTAAGACAATCCTTGTTGTGTGTGCATTTTTATAATAAAACTGAAAATACTTTACAAGTTTTCATTCTTATAATTATACTTATGGAAATAATTTGAAAGTGTGCTGTTCCAACAATTTCTCAAGAGAGCTACCATTCACTGTGGTAGCATTATCCGTTGAAAGTTTGATGCAGTATTTCCTTCAAATTTCCAAGTACATATGTTCATTTTTATGTTTTCCTTTGGTGACTGATAGCTTAAAACTTGCCAGTCTCTATTAGTTTTATAAATATATATGTTCAAAATATTTTGCTTAGGAGCATTTTAATTGCGAAGCCAGCACATGTTACTGCGAATCCTGTTAAAATCTGGTAGTTGCTCAATGGGACCTAAGGATTAAAAGAAAAGATAGTTAAAACTGACTAAAAGGAAAGTACTTAGCCAACTTTCTACATAGGAGAAAAATGACCAGGCTTACCAACAGCAGCAATAGCTGGACTCTTGTCATAAATATATTTGGAACATACTTCTCGAATTGTCTCAGCACTCACAGCCTAAAATAGAGAAGGTACTAACATTCAGAGCTTTTTACAGTAAAAACAAATTCTATACCTGGAATGATACATATTTTTAGCTTTTATAATAAAAATATTTTTACACAAGACCCAATAGTAAGTATGTAAGAACTACTTACATCTACTCTTGCTTCAAGCTCAGGGATGGGAATTCTTCTATTATAGCACAACATTTGCCTACCAATATCTTCACAAATTGGAGTAGAACCTGTTTAAAGAGGGGGAAAAAGCTAAGCATTGGACTATAGAGCAATCATAGGAAAACAGAACTTAAATCTTTATTCTTACCATCGAGTTGCAACAACATGTTTGTTTTCAGAAGGTTTTTGGCTCGTGCAACTTCACTTTCAGTGACACTTGTACAGAGTCGTATCCTAAAAACCAATTGGAAAAATCAAAATGTCAGGTAGTTGGAGTATATGTTTTATAATAATGATCTAAAGAAAGACTATAGCCTATGTATTATACCACAACTTGACTTCAACTTATAAGAAACTTGAAATTACTAATGATCCCAATAGCTAAGCAAAAGCCAATCAATTATTGATTATTTTCCTGGTATTATTAATTTCTGAAATGATATGACTAGCAAACAGAAACTCAATAAAATATAAAAATAGGCTAGTCTGGCTGGTATCGCTCAGTAGTTGAGTATCAACCTAGGAACCTGGAGTTCACGGTTGGATTCCCAGTCAGGGCACATGCCCAGGTTGTGGGATTGAGCCTCAGTGTGGGACATGCAGGAAGCAGCCAATCATTGATGTGTCTATCTCTTTCTCCCTCCCTTCCTCTCTGAAATCAATAAAAAAATATTTTTAAATAGTCTAACCTTATTTTGAGAAATGCTGTAACCATTTTGAGACTTCACAAATTCCCATTTGCTAGGCTCTGATACGCTAGAGGATTGATCAGTAGGCAACTAGTTTCTCAAAAGAATCCAATTGAATTTAACCTAAACCTGATCCTTAATAATTATACTCCAGTCAACTAGATTTAGAGAGATGTAAGCCATTTAAGAATGGTGGGGAAAAGGAAATGGTGGAGGAAATTTTCCAAGAAGCTGTGGGTCTTTCTGTCTCTGTCTCATGGTACCAGTTTTGACTACAAACACTGCATTTTTCTTTTAGCAATTACAACTTCAGATTCATTTTTCATAACACTGCCTTTCCAAGCCAGATAGCTTTTAGAGATATTTTCCAAACTTCTAGTTGGCATTTATTCAAACACAAAAGGCCTGGTGCATGAATTCATGCATCAGGCAAGTCCCTTGGCCTGGCCTGTGGAATTGAGCTGAAACCAGCTGACATCCCGCAAGGGGGCCCAGATTGTGAGAGGGCACAGGGCAGGCTGAGGGACCCCACCAGTGCATGACTGGGACCTGGAGTATGGGAGGGCTCCAGGGCATGTCCAACCCATCTTGCTCAGTTCCAATGGGCCGGATTCCAGCAGCAAGCTAACCTACCAGTTGGAGCGTCTGCCCCCTGATAGTGCACGTCATAGCGAGTGGTTGAGCAGCCTTAGCATATCATTAGCATATTACACTTTTATTGGTTGAATGGTCAACCAGATACTAAGCATATTAGGCTTTTATTATATAGAATTTTAAACTTCTAGGATCTCCTTTCTAAAGTATTCTTCTCAAAGAATTTTCTATAGTTGAAATCACTGCAGCTTCACATGAGACTTAGAGGAAACATCTGTGATCTTTAAAAACATGGCTGCTGCTGGTCTCATTCTTTTGATTACATACTAATAACATCAATAGAAAATAATATGAACAGTGTATAGAGGAAATCAGGTATGAATTCTGGGCAAGATTCCTTTTCTTACCATTCTTTTTGAACAACATGTAACATGTCTGCAACAGTGGCTGGTTCACAAACCATATAGAGTCCCCATAATCCAGTATCTGTGTAGCAAGTGTTGAAAGACTGGAAGCTATGGCAGAGGTTGCCGTGACAGGTGAGCTGGGCCAGCTTACTAGATAAGTTCTGTAAGGAAAATAAAACTGTCCAAGAAAACTGTAGATATACATACATGTCCAATTTACCAGAAAGAATGTGCTATGAGACAAATAGTGAATGACCTAAGAGCCTGAATTTCTCCGTTTTATCTATCAACATCCGTTAAATAATAAATTTAAAATTCAATAAATAACACTAAGAATTATACTTATCTCACCAATGCAGTCCCAGAGAAATTCATACGTAAAAAGCAATGAATCCCTAAAACTAACATAGTTACACTCACTTCTAAAATAATACCTTCTTAACCCAATCTGTAATGCTCTTGGCTATGTATGCTTAAAGATTTTAAATTATAGTGCATGTGAAAACTAAGAAATGACATGTATTTTGTTGAAATCTTCAAGTACAAATTTACACTTTGTATTTTGATATAATCTCAGACTTACAGGAAAAGTTACAAAAACAGTGAAAAGAATTCCTTTTATTCAAATTACCTAACAATTCTTATATTACCATGCTTGCTTTATGTTGCCGTCTAGTCACTGTAAGTCCTAGAATGCAAACTATCATTCTTTTTAACATAATTTTTCAGCTATTTGAGAATATGTTGCAGATGTGATGCTTTTTACTCCTAAATACTTTTTAGTGTGCACTTATGAAAAGCAAGGAAATTAACTTCACAACTACTAAAAATTAGGATGTAACTTTGACTGTTAACAAATTCTTCTATCCTTATTCAAATCTTGCCAATTTTCCCACTAATCAACTTTATGGCAAAAGGGGGAAAAAAATTTTCTGGCACCAGATGCAATCAGGATCAATTTATATTTTAAAACTCAAAATTCTTAGTACAGAGTTCTGTCTAGCGATTGTTATGAAAAAACTTCTTTGTTTCTATTTCTGTTTTTTATTTTTGTTAATCTTCACCCAAGGATATTTTTCCCATTGATTTTTAGAGAGAGTGAAAGGGACAGGGAGAGACACAAGAGAAACATCCATTGGTTGCCTCCCACACAGGCCCCGACTGCGGCTGGGGATGGAGCCTGTGCCCTTTATGCATGTGCCCTTGACCAGAATCGAACCTCAGATCCTTTGTGGGCTGATATTCTAACCACTGAGAAAACTGGCTAGAGCTAAAAAAAAAATTGTAAACACTTACCATTCCTCCTCCGAAAGAGCGATCCCAGTTGCCAATTAGTGTGTTTGCAACCATGAGACAGATTGTATCCGGATGTGCCCAACCAACAGCTTCAACAGCTATTGCAAGATGTGCTAAGGGCATCTTGTCATCTCTGACTCGAATCTAGTTAAGATAAAGAAACCAAAACACTACATCACATGCTTAACAAGAAAGAAACAAATTCAGCATTCCCATTAACCGCACAGTTAAAATGCTCACCATGACTTTCTTTGGTTTAAACTATTAAGCCTCATTACATTGTACAATCTAATTTAGAAGAATTTCATGAGGAACTTATAACAAAAGGTCTCCAATTGAAATACTAGAATAGCCACCAGATGGTTACCTTGTAGAAAAGGATTACATTATTTTACTGGTAGAAATCAATCTTTTTATTTGTTGATCTGAATTTTTAAATCTAAATTTAAGCTAATTTTGACATAACAGGCTTATTTTCATACTGCCAATGAATTCTATTTAACTGCCAACATCAGGCCTCCTTCCACACACTACTTTGAGCATCATTCCTAATGTGGCAGACTAACCCTCTACTAAGGCTTAAAACTATAGCTGACAAGCAGCCGATTTCTACTGGGCAGAAGAAAGAACTTAGCCAAGAGTATACCTAATGTGAAAGTCAAAATTTGGGGCGTTTTTAAAATGAACATTAATTTTTATACCTTATAATATATAAATGGGCATAATGCCAAAGGAAAGCACAAAAAGACTAAATTTGCTGCCCTTAAAACCTTGCTTCCTTAGGAAAGTAGGTGGTTAAATAATATGAAATTGGGATGAATATAAACAAATGAGTCCATCCTCTTCCCTTCTTCTGTGTTTCAGTTTAAGCTTTTGGTTTCTTCCATTTTACTCCTGTTGGAAACATGCACATTTTGTATACTCATTCATAAATGCAACATAAGAAACTCAAAGGGTTAACTACTAGCTTAGGAGCTTTGCCCTACCTCACTTCCTGTGAACTTGCAGGGAGGCAGAGCTGGTATTTCTCCTTTGTGTGAGGACAAAGAGTCACCAAAATGAAACTTTGCTAACTCAAGCAGTTCATCATGGGAAACTCCTACATTTAAAGGAAAATATTTTACACATATAATAGCAGTACAATCAAAGCAGAGAACTAAATACTTCAATTTACAATAATTCAAGGTGATGTAATGTGATATAGGTTACACATAACTATTGCATTCACTAAACCATGTAAGAGTAAGCTCATACAGCACAACTTTTTCCCATGGTGTTATAAGGCTTTTGGTTGCACAGCTTTGTCATTCTGTAAAGCAAATCAACAGTTACCATTAACATAACAGTGGATTCACAGGAAAAAATAGTAAGACAACTTGAAAGTACCATATTCCATATGAAATCATGTTATATTAAGTCACTGAAAGTCCTAGAATGCAAACTAGCAAAAAAGGGTAACATTTTAAATTTAAGTGAAAAAGTGAGTTCTAACACTTAAAGAAAGCTGCATAGACAGTTATGCTTTTCTCTGAGCTCTGCTATCAAATTCAGGAACAAAATAATTTAAATTTCTGAATAAATCCCTCGCTATGCAAATACTTATTACTTGCTATCCAAAACTTAAGAATTACTTAGATTCTATACCCCTTACTCTCCAAACTCAAGACCCAAACAGATTCAATCTTAGTGAAGGATTTTTAAACACAAATATAAACTTACAAAACAAATTTAGGCATGTATAAATGGTTTAAAAAAATATTGCCATATTCTAACCCAGCTGGTATGGCTCATGGTTGGTTGAGCGTCAACCTATGAACCATGAGATCACAGTTCAATTCCCATTCAGGGCACATGCCCAGTTCAATTCCACAGAAGAGGGCCTGCCAGAGGCAGCCAATCAATGATTCTCTCTCATCACTAATGTTTCTATATCTCCCTTTCCCTTTCTCTCTAAAATCAGTAAATATATATTTTTAAAAATAAAACATTCTATTAGAATATAAAAACACAACTTATACCCATATTTTCCAAACAAATCTATGGTATGAAACAAGACAGGCCTTGCTTGTACATTTTCAGAATCCCTATACAGGAGAGCCACCTTAGATATCAATCCAGAGGGTGACAGAACAAGGAAAATCTTTGTGGTACAAGAATGACAAGTAGAGAGTGAAAAACCATGAACATGACAACTGCTTCCACTGTTGTATCACCTTGGCCTGTAGCCCCCCTGACTAGGCATTCCAGAGACTCAGCTGCGCCAACACCAACTCTACTTACCTCTATCCAAAAGGCAGGAGAGCAAATAATTTCTTCTTAAATATGTATTTTATTGATTTTTACAGAGAGGAAAAGAGAGGGATAGAGAGTTATAAACTGATGAGAAACATTGATCAGCTACCTCCTGCACACCCCCTACTGGGGATGTGCCTGCAACCACGGTACATGCCCTTGACCGGAATTGAACCTGGGACACTTCAGTCCAAAAGCTGACACTCTATCCACTGAGCCAAACTGGTTAGAGCCAAATAAATTTTTTTAATGAAGCTAAGTCTGACCTATTTCATTGAATTTAAGATGCCAATGTTTATAAAGCACATCATTGTTTATGTATCAGTAAGACAAAAGGCTAATTAATCTAGGACAAACCATTACTATCAGATATCCTAACTTCAGAAATGTTAAAGTGAACTCATGAACTACAATAAAACCCACTGTCCATATTCCACAACAATGGCAGAGACACTCCAGACAGCTCAGATGCTAAGGTCCCACCTCACCAACAGTCCTCCGTTTCCCAAGAGAATTTTGGAGTGCACTGCTTGCCATACCCAGATAACAAAATTTAGCTGAGAGCCACAATGAATATATTTGAGATATTTAACCCTCCTTTTCATCTTCTCCATTATTTTCAAGTAAGTATCCCATAAGTCTATCCAGAACAAATAGAATTTTAATTTACTGTAATTTCCAATGGAAGAAAAATTAACACAAAATAGCTATACTTTATCTTCACTTTGCCCTAAAGAGAGAGAGAAAAAAAGAAGGGGAAAACATGGAAACAATAAAATGTACTGTTTGCCTGAATTGAGAACGCCAGGAAATGTAACAGAATCTGATGTGAATTTCCTCCTCATTCACAGGCTTTAACCATGTCCCCAAGGAAGCCCTGTCCTCCTGTCAGCCACCTGCATGTTTGGATTCCCATTAAACAGTCTCATGGTTCCCTATGTACTTCCCCTTCTCAGCAACAGATTAATGAAAGAATTAAAGAACATAACATACCCATCCCATGCCTGACCAGGGATGAAGCTGGTTCTCAAGAAATAATTTAAAATCTGGGAAGATTCCCTAACTGTAGGGCACTGCCGTCGAAGTATTGTCTCCCAGTTCACTCGGGCCCTCTCTTACAAGTAAATGCCTTTATTTTTCTATTAAAAAACTCTGAAGTAGAGAAGAATGTCTGGTTGCCCTTACACCTCTGTAAATACTCTTTGGACATCTCCCAACGGGATCAAACTGATAAACACATTACTCTGTTTAAAAGTATAGTAAACACTCGATTCAACAGACTTCAGACTTAACAGACAAAATTTCCGGTCCGTATGTCCTATGTGAAAATTAACACCCTGTTGATTTTTAAATGCTTTTAACGAAGATTTCCTTAAAATTAAATTAACAGGTTATTTTTTAAATTAATTAACGGTTATTTTAAACAAATTTTAGCAAATAGTCCATTATGTTGGAAAAAACACTGTAGTAATTTCACTGACAGATATAAATATTACATATCTGCCCTGACCGGTTTGGATAGAGTGTCAGCCTGCAAACTGTAGGGTCCCGGGTTCGGTTCCGGTCAAGGGCATGTACCTTGGTTGCGGGCACATCCCCAGTGGCGGGTGTGCAGGAGGCAGCTGAATCAATGTTTCTCTCTCATCGATGTTTCTAACTATCCCTCTCTCTTCCTCTCTGTAAAAAAATCAATAAAATATATTTAAAATACATACATATATATATATATATATATATATATATTACGTATCTACTATAGTCTACATCAGGGATGCGGAACCATTTTCTGCCAAGGACCATCTGGATATTTATAACATCATTCTGGGATCATACAAAATTATGAACTTAAAAATGAGCCTGTTATATTTGGTCAAACATTTAATTAAGTCATCCCTCAGCAGAGCCAGACCCAATGGTTTAGTGGGCCTAACACTGCCTACGAGATATTCCTGCCTCTGATCTACACAGTTAAATTCAAGCATCACTGCTCATAAACAATGTCCAGCAAATGACTAGTACAGGATCACACCACATAGCACATGGTAATTGGTTCTGTTTCTGCAGCAGTTTTAACACATGCTAGCCAATGTTCCAAAGTGTGCTAAGCCACAGCCCAGACGTGTGCATCTGTTTACTCAAGGTGACTGCAGACTGCACACATGTACTAGACCTATTCAGTATAAATTTAAAATTACAGTAATACACATAGAAAACTTTTCTGTGAAATTAACTTTTCATACTTAATTTTAATTACACAAATGTGTCTACATAAGTAAAAACAGGTAAACTAATTTGTCAATTTTTTAACATATGCACATAGAAAACCTACTTTATTATATAATGGACTTTCGGCTTTCATGGACACCCCCTTGCCTGAATTAGCCATTATATTGCAGTTTTACTGTAATAGATATTTAAATCAACTAACCTCCAGCAGCAGCAAGTACTATCCTTGGTCCCTTATAATGTGTAGTTATATAATCCACTAAGTCCTTACGATTTATAGATCTGTGAAGTGGAGTAAGAAAAGTAATTAAACAGAAATTAAAAAGCACATAACTTCACATAACATAGCTGAAATTAAATTAGACCTTAAAGAAAATCTAAGTTAAACACAGTTAGAAAGCCTGACTGGTATAGCTCAGTGTTTAGTGTCAAACTATGAACCAGGAAGTCATTGTTCGATTCCCAATCAGGGCAAATGCTGGGGTTGGGGAGAAGGGGGTGCAGGAGGCAGCTGATCAATGATTCTCTCTCATCACTGATGTTTCTCTCTCTTTCCCTCTCCCTTCCTTTCTCTGAAATCAATAAAAACAAAAAATGCGTAGCCAGAAAAAGTATATTGGCATCAGGTATCAAAAAAAATCCAAACTTCTTTATATCAAGAAAGAAGCCAGATGTGATACCATCACTTGTTTTTTCCAGAAGTAGTTAGGAGCCCAGACTCCGGGGAGTTAGGTGTGGCTAAAGTATAGCTAACTACAATTTCATTCAGATTATCATGGGTTGGGGGGCTGGGGGGGGAATTACTTTTTGAAACACTTTTTTTGAATGTTTATGAATGTTAATTTTCACAACTCATGTTTTCTCAAAAAGAAAAAATCTGAAATTATACTTACTTGATATTTTCAGTTGGTCCCAAAATTGTTCGTCCAAGTGCAGTATTCTGATAAGCTGTAGCATGAAGATAATCAAAAACTACTTCTTGTAAGTTGGTTTCAACTTCCTGCATCTCTCTAAGGATTACTCCTCGCTCACGTTCAATCTCTGCTTCTCCCAATGTGCTATTTTGTATTATATCAGCAAGAATTTCTACAGCTAGTTGAAAATAAAGCATAAGAAATACTAAGAATCTTAATTTTCACTATTAAAAATCTATTTAACTAGCACCAGAAACCATGATACTGACCATCACTAAATATTGACTAAATAATTATACTTAGAAGAAACATATTTTTCTATACATTCAATATATGTAAAAGGACAATATTAAAAAATGTTTTTTAATATATTTTCATTGATTTCAGAGAGAAAGGGAGAGGGAGAAAGAAACATCAATAAAGAGAATCATTGATTGGCTACCTCCAGCAACCCCCCAGGAGGGACCAAGCCCCCAACCCAGGCATGTGCCCTGACCAGGAATTAAACTTCAACCACTGATCCACGGCAGCCGTGCTTAAGATGTTTTAAATGTAATCTGCCAGAGGGCCCACAACACTTAATGACTACCTACAACCACTTCAAAACTGTCATGGACGCCCTAGCTGGTTTGGCTCAGTAGAGAGAGCGTCGGCCTGCGGACCAAACGGTCCCAGGTTCGATTCCAGTCAAGGGCATGTACCTTGGTTGCAGGCTCTTCCCAGGTCCGGGCTCTGGTTGCGGGTGTGCAGGAGGCAACCAATCGATGTGTTTCTCTCACATCAATGTTTCTGTCTTTCCCATTGATCAGCTGCCTCCTATACACTCCCCACTGGGGATCGAGCCCTCAATCAAGGTACATGCCCTTGACCAGAATTAAATCAAGGACCCTTCAGTCAACAGGCTGATGCTCTATCCACTGAGCCAAACTGGCTAAAGTGCCTATGAATAATTTCTATCATTTGTCATATTGGGAGAAAAAACAGAATTTTTTTTAAACATTTCTGGGGGTTACCCTTTCACAACAGGCAGAATAAAAACTACTAAATTTTTTTAATTCTTAAGAAAATTACATATGTGTAGTATAAGTAACAATACCTCTTGGCAAGTCTTTAGAAAATGCTTTGGCATAATATACAGTCTGCTCTCTGGAAGTATAGGCATTGAGGTGAGCACCCATGTTTTCAATTTCAAGTTCCAGATCTAACTGGGATCTCTTTTTGGTGCCCTGAAACAAAAGAGGGGGGAGATTATGATACCGGCCTTTATCCCCCATCCGTTCTAAATACTTCAGACAATAAGTATGAGGACATAAGTCTATGTCAATTTCAGGCAAGGAACAAATTTGGTTTCTAAAGTACATTAGGCTTCAGAAATTGTGGTATATTTTCTGATGACCCTTACATCCCAAGAGAAAATTCTGTTTCAATTCTACAGAGCATTTATAAGTAACGACTTCAGACAATTATTCTGGAAAAAAGACAAGATTTTAAAAATAAAACATGCCATACTGTTGAAGCTGTTCATGCCTTAGAATGAAATTTTGTGCTCTTAAAACAATGCGTTCTTATAAGATACGTCCGACAACTTGCCTTGAAAGCCATATGCTCCAGAAAGTGAGCTGTTCCGTTATTCTTCTCATTTTCATATCGGCTTCCAGCATCAATCCAGAGCCCAACCTGAACGTAACCAAGGCGCAATTAAGTAAAGCACCAGTTCCTGTCTTTGGGGGAAAAGGCAGCGGGGATGGGGAGACGGCACCCTCCTTTTTCTGACAAATGCTTTCTGATCTTAACACTGAAGTCTTCTTGGCTTGAGTGGGCTGACAGCATACCGCTATGAACTGTGAGATTTACAGGTTTGGGGCATCCACACTCTGCTGCATGCTTCACGGAGCCCCGACGCTTAGTCCAACTTGCACTGCAGCCACTGACAACTCTAACATGAAGAATGTCAGGCATCGTCAAATACAGGTTCAGGTCCTGGTTCTGGGAAGTCTGAACGGTGAGACCTAGGACAAGGCCACTCGGCGTCTCTGCACTGGCTCCTCTACTAGGAAAGGAGGAGGAGGCCTGAGTACAAAGAACTGTTTTAAAGATCCAATCGGGAAACACAGTGCAGAAGAGCAGCCGGCACAGGGGAGCCCGGCCAGCACAACGCCCGTTCCTACCAACACTGCCAACCACAAGGAATACACCAACGGGCCACAAAAACCGGATGCCGGGGGAAAGGCTCCCACGCGACAGGCCCGCCGCTGCTTCCAGCACCGGCCAACCCAGCAGCCGAGTCAACCCCGCGGCGCCACTGACCGTGCACGTGGGCAGCCCCGAGTCCTCGGAGGCCACCCGCAGGCCGTTCTCCAGGCGCGTCACTCGCGTTTCGGGGACATTCAGCACCACCTGCGCGGCCGCCTGGGTGCTCCTCCGTCTGTTTCCTCCAAGATGCCACGGCTGGTCGGCGCGGGGGGGAGGAACCAAACAAAACACGGCGTCATGCCGAGAGTCCACGTGGATGGAAGTCCTGCATGCGTCTCCGGCAGCTCCCTGGGCGCAGCACTCGCCCGCCTCGGCCCCGGCCCCCTTCCTCCATCGCCCTCCCTGGAGCCAGAAGCGCCCGCGAACGGGCCCTTCCCTCGGGGACGGGAGCGCTGCCACCAGGCAGGAGGGGGACCGAGGGCGGGGGAGAGGGAGACGCACAGACGTGGCCTCGGGCAGGCGCCTCGCCTCGTCCCAGCCGCCGTGTGCAGCCGCGGGTTCGAGTAATCCGCGTGCACTTGGCGATGACTCCCGAGCAACGCGGGGGAGGGGCCGGCGGCCGGGGTCACCGCTCAGGTCACGGCGGGCCGCGCGCAGTGGGCGCCCAAAGCCGGCCCGCCCTTCGCGGAGCCGGGCCCCCTGCCCGCCGTCGGGGCGGCCGGGAAGGACGCCTGCGCCGCGGGGTCCGCCGGAGAGGCCCGCCCGGGGCGGCCCCCAGAGGGAGGAAGGCAGCTCACCCGTCCCGCAGCGCCTCCGAGCAGGAACCTCCGGGCCAAACTCCAAAGCGGCGGCCGCGCCGCGGGTAAGATCACCGCTCGGGCCGCCGCGGCCGCCATCTCCGCTGGGCACTGGCGGATGAAGTGCTTCCGGGGCCGTGTCGGGGGCGGGGTGAGGGGCCCGGTCCCGGAGGCGAGCGAGGACACCCCCTCGTGGTCACGATGGGAATGACACCCCTCGAAGTGTGGAAGGGCTCTATGTCCCTGGTCTGGCGCTGAGCTCCACTCCCATACGCGCGGCAGGGAGTGTGTAGGGGCCGCTGCGTCCTCAGACCCCGAGGGTGCGAGGCACAGATGGGGAGGAGGTGGCCTGGTGCGCCCTGGCCCGTGTGCTCCGTCGGTTGAACGTCTTCCGATGCCCTTTCAAGGGCCCAGGTTGGATTCCCGGTCTGGGCACATGACCTGGTTGTGGGCTCTCCATCCCAGGAAGGGGGCGTGCACGAGGCAGCTAATCTGTGTTTCGCCCTCATATTGATGTTTCTCTATCTCCCTCTCCCTTCCTCCCTCCATAAAAAATCAGTAACGATATATACTATAGTATATTTTTAAAAGGTAACCTGGTGCCCCGCCGTGTGACTCAGTGGATGAGCATCACCCATGAACCGAGAGGTCACTGGTTCCATTCTGGTCAGGGCACACGCCTGGTTTCTGGCTCCACCCCTGATGGGGGGCGTGCAGAAGGCAGACAATCCATGTTTCTCTCTCATTATTGATGTTTCTATCTCTTTATCCCTCTCCCTTCCTCTCAAAAATAAAATAAAATGGTAACCTGGTGCAACATATCCCACTGGTGGCTGAAATTGATTGGAAAAAGTGGGATAAGATCCATAACTGGCTGTCATGAAAGGAAGCATCTAATGGGAGAGCCTGGCTGGTCAGGGCAGGGAAGGATGTATCCGTGTCCGCCCCTGATTACTCTTCAACCCTTCACAGTCATGTCATTGCATAAAGCCTGCACTTGGTAAGGCCACTAATTGCTGAAAGGTGCACATTGCACAGACCTTATCTTATAGTCGTATTGGCAGAACTTGACATGATTGCTGAAATTTTCTTTTCTCATAATATCTTAGAGCTTCTCCTCCTTCTTCACCTTCGTGGGCAGCTTTTTATTCGTAGATCTTTTAAAGAAACGAAAAATAGCATGCACTGTTCTAACGGTGTTATTGTTATGCTCATTTTACAGGTGTGGAAACTACAGTAAAATAACTTGCCCTAGGTCACAATGCTAAGAAGAGGCTGCCTGGCTGGAAAGCCCGGTGCTCTGAAACACCACACTAATTTGCCATAAATCTTGGTCTCCCGGGGATTCTGGATCTGGGCCTCTTCTGCTGCACACTTTCTGAGGGTTTCCATTTCCACCTGAGGACTTCCCTGCCTACCCAACCAGCCCTTTCTCTTGGGCTCCATGCCCACTTATACCCATTCAATTGCTGGACAACTACATCTGAATATCCCATTGTCACCTCAGTATCAACTGGTCCAAAATGTAATTCACCATCCCCCTCCTAAGTCTCTTCCTATAATATCCAATGCAAAACAACCAATGATATCTCCATTTACCCAAACATTCCAACCAGGAACCTGGATTTCATCCTCAAGTCAAAGTCAAAATTAAAATCCCAATGAGTTACCATTTTACCTCCATTAAGATGGTTTAGAGAGAGAGAGAGAGAGAGAGAATATCAACAATTGGTGGTGATAAAGAACCCTCATGTACTGCTGGGGTGGGGGGCAGAGTGTAAAATGGTATAGCCATTTTTAAAAATAGTCTTGGTGGTTCCTCAGAAAGTTAAACATAGCCTTGGCCAGTGTGGCTCAGTTGGTTGAGCATAGTGTCATGCACCAGAAGGTCACTGGTTGGATTCCCAGTCAGGGCACATGCCCGAGTTTCAGGCTTAGTCCCCAGTAGGGGCATGCAGGAGGCAGCTGATAACGTTTCTCTCTTACATGGATGTTTCTCTCTCTTGCTCTCTCTCCCTCTCCTTTCCTTTCTCTTTAAAACCAATAAAAATGTATTTCAAAAAAAGTTAAACATAGTTACGATTTAACCCACCAATTCCACTCCAAGGTTCACCCGAGAGAAATAAAAGCCTATGTCCGCTTAGTTGGAAACAACCCGCATGTTCATCAGCTGATGAATGGACAAGTAAAATGTGGTATATCCATACAACAGAATATGAGTAATACAATGAAGGACTTATACATGCAACGGCATGGATGAGCCTTGAAAACATTATATTAAGTGAGAGGAGGTAGTGTATTCAATGATATATGAAAAACCACATATTTTATGATTCCATTTGTATAAAATAGAATAGGCAAACCTATGGTAGATTAATGGTTGTCTAGGTTGGGGAAATGGGAGAATTAAAGGTTGACAGTTACTGGGGATGGGGTTTCTTTTTTGGAGTGATTTAAATGTTCTGAAATTATGATGATGGTGGCACAACTTTATTAATATACTGAAAGCTACTGGATGGTATACTTTAAGTGGGTGAGTGATATAGCATGTGAATTATATCTCAATAAAACTTTTACCAAATTTGGACACAGTATTTAAATAGATATTCCTGCCCTAACCGGTTTGGCTCAGTGGATAGAGCATCGGTCCTGCAGACTGAAGGGTCCCAGGTTCGATTCCGGTCAAGGGCATGTACCTTGGTTGTGGGCACACGTCACCAGTAGGGGGTGTGCAGGAGGCAGCTGATGTTTCTGTCTCATTCATGTTTCTGGCTCTCTATCCCTCTCCCTTCCTCTCTGTAAAAAATCAATAAAATATTTTTAAATAAATAAGTAAATAGATAGATATTCCTCCAAAAAAGATATACAAATGGCCAATAAATGCACAAAAAGATGCTCAACATCATAGCTATCAGAAAAATGCAAGTCAAAGCTAATGCTAAGCTACTGTTTCATACACACTAAGATGGTATAATGAAAAAGACAGACAGTAACAATGTTGATGAGAATGTGGAGAAATTTCAGCCCATACCATTGCTAATGGGAATGTAAATGGTATAACTGCTGTGGACAAGTTTGGCAGCTCCTTAGCATATGACTCAGCAATTCCATTCCTAGGTATACCCTAGAAATGGAAACATGTCCCCACAAAAATTGTACACAAATGTTTACAATACCACTATTCATAATAGTCTAAAAGTGTGCATTAATTTAATGAATAAACAAAATGTGGTATATCTGTACAATGGATATTCTCAACAAAAAGGAATGAAGTATTGATACATGTTACAACATGGATGAATTTTAAAAACATTATGCTATGAGAAAAGCCAGTCACAAAAGGCCAAATAGTATATGTCCCATTTATATGAAGTGTTCAGAATAGGAAATTCATAGAGACAGTAGATTAGTGGTTGCTAGGGGCTGGGGGCAGGGAGAAATGGAGAATGACTGCTAATGGATATGGAGTTTCTTTAGGGGTAATGAAAATTTTCTGAAGTTAGATAGTGGTGATTGTTGTATAATCTTATAACTATACTAAAAACTATTGAATATTATATTTTAAAGGGGTAAATCTTAGGCTATATAAATTATATCTCAATTTTTTAAAAATACCTCAAATCTCATCATCCAAAACGTATCACCATTAACATTATGGTAATACTAGAGGCCAGGTGCACAAAAATTTGTGCACTTGAGAGGGTCCCTCAGCCTGGCCTGTGCTCTATCACAGTCTGGGACCCTTCAGGGGATGTCCACCTGCTGGCTTACGCCCACTCCCCAGGGGATTGGGCCTAAGCTGGCAGACATCCCTCTGGCAGCTCGGGGGCCCTTGGGGGATGTCCACTTGTCAGCGGGGAGCAGGCCTAAGCTGCAGTCGGACATCCTTAGATCTGCTGAGGAGGCAGGAGAGGCTCCCACCACCACCGCTGTACTGGCAGCCATCAGCCTAGCTTGTGGCTGAGCAGAGCTCCCCCTGTGGGAGCGCACTGACCACCAGGGGCAGCTCCTGCATTGAGCGTCTGCCCCCTGGTGGTCAGTGTGTGTCACAGTGACCAGTCATTCCCAGTGGTTCTGCTGTTAGGGCTAATTTGCATATTGCCCTTTTATTATATAGGATTCCAGATATCTTTCTATGCATGTGTATGGCTAGAAAGGTGGATCGGATGGATGGATGGATGGATGGATGGATGGATGGATGAATAAATGGATGGATGGTTGGATGAATGGATGATGGATGGATGGATGGATGGATGGATAGCTATACTGATTGAATACGCAATCAATACTCTTTAAAAGAATGGGAAAATACAATAGATTCTGTGTTTATTAAAAAGTATCTGGATATCTTCCTTTTGTGCCCATGTTGCAGAATCACCTCCCAAAATTCGGGTTCATGTACCTGATGCCCTAGTAGGCCAAAACATTGGGACACTGGTACTTAGAGTCAGAGAAAGGTTTATTGGATCGGGCTGAGGCAAGATGATGACAGAATGAGATCTCTAAAATCCAGCTCTCTCAAAAAAACAAAAGTAGGGAGTTTTTATGCAGCTAGGGAGCAGAGGAGGGGGAGTTCCAGGGAACTGAGAGAGACGTCTGTGTTTCTTTAGTCATAGATAACAATTTTTTCACATCAGAGTCCTGGGAGGCAGCAGCTGGTCACAGAAACCTTGAAGACATTCTTTCTTTCTGCAAAACAAACTCATAAATTCTCCATGGACCCTGAAGTTATCTCCTCCTGCTTGACAACCACAACAGCAACTTAAGACTACATTCATGTGAACAAAAGGAGCTGAGTAGAAAGAGCCATTAACATTTGAACAAAGGCCTACTTATGAATTACATCATTTAATTCTAGCCTACAGAAACACTAGGGGCATTAAAATCACAAGGGGCTGGGCTACAGCCATTCCTCACCCTTTTTCATTCTATCCTGTGCTGTAGGACAGTGGCCTGCATAGATTGCTTGATTCAGTCACTTTCTAGCTGGTTTTAGCCAGTAAAAGTCTCCACAGGACACAGAAGCTTGGAGACCTGAGGTGAGTACACTTACCCTCAGATTTCTCCCTGGAGGTTGATGCATTTCTCCATGTAGGTCCCAGCCTTCTTCAAACAGCTGCTCTCTCTGTGTTCTAGTGGCCTTTCCTTTCTCTTCTACCTTTGAGACTAAGTGGATACAGGTCTTAGCTATCACTAGTTCTGTAATACTGTAATCCCCTTGTTGGTTTCTTTAAACCCTACCCCTGCATTTGTAAATAGTACCATCATTAAACTCTCTTCAAATTCATGAGGAACTCAAAAAGTTAAAAATATTTAGCTCAATTATGTAGTTTAATAAGCTTGCTAATTAATGCATGCAAAAAGCTATTGTTCCAGGAACTAAAATGTATGACACTTATCCCCAGGACTCCAGGAAACCTGTAAGCAATTTGACCCTTGTGCCCAGGAGGACTGGAAACAATCAAGATGGTATTCAAGCCATTGTGCTCCAGGGAGAGAATTTCCAGCAGCCCAGGTCACCGTCAGCAAAAGAAGGGATGCTCAGAAAAATCACCTGACTGTAGCTTTTATCTGACTAACCTTTTCCCCTGAATTTCAAACCCTTTGCCTACACTTTTCTTCTTATAAAAAAGGCAGACTTGAACCTGGCTGGTGTGGCCTAGTGGTTGAGCTTCAACCCATGCATGAACCAGGAGGTCAGGGTTCTATTGCAGTTCATGGCACATACTTGGGTTGCAGGCTCAATTCCCAGTAGGAGGCAGTCGATCAATCATTCTCTCTCATCATTGATGTTTCTCTC
This sequence comes from Murina feae, assembly GCA_004026665.1. NCBI lineage: Eukaryota > Metazoa > Chordata > Mammalia > Chiroptera > Vespertilionidae > Murina > Murina feae. The sequence continues at coordinate 6,654 of PVJC01003766.1, read as the reverse complement.
TTTCCCTTTCCCTTTCCTTCGCTCTCAAAAAAAGGCTGACTTGAGATGTAAGATGGGTACATAACCTGCCATCTTCTCAGATCTCTGGCCATCTGAATAAAGCACCGATTAAGATTCAATTTTCGTTTCTACTTATTGGTGCTAGTAGCATGAACACTGACTTTTCAGGTTTCAAAATTACCCCATTTTAATATGCCAGGAACTAGACTGCTACAAAGTTTTAAATATATGTTAATCAGTGTTAGTATAAATCAGCAGTACATTTAATAGTTATAAAATTGTACTAGAATTAAAACAGATTTGATAGTATTATCAGTCAGTTTTTAGTTTAATTTAATACAAGAAAAAAGAAATTAAAGTAAAACTAAAGGAATTATTGAACTTTAAATACTTCCTTACCACAAAAGGTATTTCCCCAAAGATACTTCATTCATTAGAGGTCAAGAGCTATTTTTATGAAAGGGCGGTACAAGACTGACTCCAAACTGTTCCTTTTGTTCTGTATAAATTGCTGCTTTGTTCTGTAACTATGTTCCCTACCTGTCCCTTTTACAAGAATATAACAGTAACTGCCCCCTTTTCAAACCAGCCAATAGGGATGCAGAGGAAATGACCCAAGTCCCAATTAGGCTGACTGCATCCTGCCCCCTGTGCAACCAAACCCTGACCTTCCCTTGACCAATCAACAGGGGCCGCACAGTTACCCCACCCACTACTTCCAGACCCCCTATAAAACCTTTGTTCTCCTGAAACTGCGTGTGCTCTCTCTCTCCCCGCCCTGCCGCTGCGACTGAGCTCGAGCTAGCTCGAATAAAGGCTCTTTGCTTTTGCATCAGACTCAGCTCCCTGATGGTCTTTGGGGAGCATGAAATCTGGGCATAACATTTAGATTCAAGTATTACTTCTTAAAAATCCTCTCTAAAGATATTTTAAAAATATTTCTTATTGATTTCAAAGAGAAAGAAAGGGAGAGAGAGAAAAATATCAATGATGATAGAGAATCATTGATCGGCTGCCTCCTGCACTCCCCACATTCAGATCAAGCCTGCAACCTGAGCATTTGCCCCAAATGGGAATAGAAACATGACCTGCTGGTTCAGAGGTCAATGCTCAACCACAGAAGCACTCCTCTGGGCCTCTCTAAAGATTTTAAAATACATGTTTCAATCTAAACAATAGCTCTTAACTCCCAGCTTTGAAAGATAAATATATTTGAAATTTCACATTTCCTCCAACCTCACTCTTTCATCTTCTGATTTGTGTTAGTTATGTTTGCATTACTCAAACTTATCCCATTCATACTCTGTTCTATAACCATCATTCCCATAATTGTTTGTTAATGGTCGTACTATTTAAATCAGTGGTTCTCAACCTTCCTAATGCTGTGACCCTTTAATACAGTTCCTCCTGTTGTGGTGACCCCCAACCATAAAATTATTTTCGTTGCTACTTCATAACTGTAATGTTGCTACTGTTATGAATCGTAATGTAAATATATGATACGCAGGATGGTCGTAGGCAACCCATGTGAAAGGGTCTTTCGACCCCCAAAGGGGTCACGACCCACAGGTTGAGAACCGCTGATTTAAATGGATCACTGTTTATCCCCAACTCTTTTATATGACTTTTCTATTACTGGATTCTTTTTTTCTTTTTTCTTTTTGTCAGATCAGCACCCAGCTCGAGCCCATATTTATTAGAACCTGGAAGCATACCCAGCAGTCCTCCTCCTCTTCCTCGAGGTGTGGCCCTGAGGGCCCAGTAACTGACCTCTCTACAGCAAACAGCCAAGAGGTCAGGTCCTACTTGGGCCACAGCAAACAATACAATCAGAAATGTTCCTTTTTGGCAGGTAGGTAGCTCCTCCCAGGCCTGCTGGTTTCCCCTCCGAGTTTAAATGCTCCCTCAGGCGTCCAGCTCAGCAGCTCCACTCCAGCCTGCCCCTGGCTTCAGCTGCTCTGTGCAGGGCAGGGTGCCAGGCCCAGCAGTGGCTGTAAGGTCAGAGGAGGAAGCTGGCCCCAGTGTTTCCCACTGGGCCTCCAGGAGCCTAGGTGCGAAGTGTTCCTGCTGGAACTTCTGGGTCCTCCTCCGTGAACACAGTGCCTTCAGCCTTCTTCTTTCGCTCCTTGGCCACAGGCCCAGGTTCTGGTGCAGAATCTGCTGGGTGACGGACATGCTTCTTGCACCATCACAAACTTCAAGCTCTCTCCACCGCAGCCTCCATGCCGGTGCTCCTGGGATTCAGCCCATGCTGACTTGGGCGTTTTTCTTTGGCCAAGTTCTGCCGTTTCCCGGCCTGGAGCCCCCAGCAGCTCCAGGCCTTTCAGCAGCAAGGCCACGGGCATTGTGGCACCTGTATTACTGAGTTCTTTATATTGATTGATCTTTTAACTGACTTAATTGTACAGTTATTGCTATTTCTGTTGTTTTGAAAGTTGCATCATGGATGTTATATTCCTTTAAACATTTTCATTTTTGACAAAGTCCACCTTGGCCTTTTTTATATTTGAATGATATTTTATCTGGGCTGAATAGTCTTAAGTAGCATTTTCATTTTCTCAGAATTTTATAAACAAAGATCCACTATTTTTCTTGAATATTTATTTTGAGAAGTCTGAAGCTAACCACATTTTTTACCAACCTTAAATATGGCTTGCTTTATCTGTTTGAAATACTTAAAGAATTATTTTATTCTTGAAGTTTGAGTAATTTTTGTGCCAGGTGCTTTTTCTCAAAATTTCAAGGAACACTATGTTCTTTCAATCTGCAAATTCACTTTGAATTTTTTATTTATTGATTTGAGAAAGAGGAAGAGAGAGAGAGATTTGTTGTTCCATTTATTTATGGGTTTACTGGTTGCTTCTTGCATGTACCCTTGGGACGATGCTCTAACCAACTAAACTAACTGGCCAAAACCCAGATTCACCTCTTTCTTCATTTTGGGAAAATTCTCTTTGAATAAGTCTTTTGGCTTTCTACTCTATTCCTGGTTTTTTATTCAGGAATAGCTGTTATTGAGGAGGAAGCTGGTTTTGCAAGGAATGTTAGGCCATAAAACCTAACAAAGCTCTGTCCTGCGGGAGGGCAGGGGCTTTGTTCTGAGCCCAAAACCAAGAACATCTGGGTAAAGTGTAGATGAACAGAATACTCCCTTCAGGGCCTTGAGGGGAGGGAGTATATTTGCAGATCAATGAACTCAAGGGGCAGTTATAAAGCAAGGTTCTTGCGTGTGAACCCCACTCTGGATTTGGGATTTAGGACAAACCCCAGAGTCCGTGCGCGTGTTATTAAAACTGTGATTTCTCCACTTCTTCAAAGCGTCGCTTAGTTTTTTGGTCTTTCTGCAACATTATCCTTGTCCTAAATTACTTTATATGCTTTTCATATTTATTAGCATCTCTCTAATTTCTTGAAGCTTTGTCATTTTCATCTGCATGTTTTGTGATTATCTCAAAACTAGAAATAGATCCACATATGTCTGCCCTACTAATTTTTAGCAAAGATGCAAAAGTAAGTCAATGGTCAAATGATAGCCTTTTCCACAAATGGTGCTAGAGGGATTGGATATTTCCAGGCCTCCTCCCTCCAAAACATGAACTTCAACCTAAACCTCATACCTTATATAGAAATTAATTCAAAATGAGTTCTACAGACTTAAGTAGAAGTTATAAAACAACTTTTCGAAAACACAGGATAAAATCTGTGACTGTGGGTCTGGAAAAAGCCTTTTAGACTTGACCCCAAAAGCATAATTCATAAAAGAAAAAAATTATAAACTGGACTTCATAAAAATATTTTAAAAACTTGTTCTGTGAAAGACACTACTAGAGAATGAAAAGACAAACTGCAAGAGGGGTGGAGGGAGGTCAAAGTGGGTAAAGGGGGTAAAATATATAGTGAAGGAAGGAGATTAGATTTTGGGTGGTGAGCACACAATGCAATATATAAATGACGTATTACAGAGTTGTACACTTGAGACATAATTTTATTAATGTCACCCAATTTATTTTTTATCAATTTCAGAGAGAGAGAGAAATGTTGATGTGAGAGAGAAACATAGATTGGTTACCTCCCACATGCCTCCAACCACGGATCAAACCCACAACTCAGGCATGTGCCCTGACTAGAAATGGAACCTGCAAACTTTCAGTGCACGGGATGTCACTCAAACCAATGGAGCCACACCAGACAGGGCTGAATTTAATTTTTTTTTTTAAAGACGAGCTACAGACTTGGAGAAAATACTTGTGAGGCACATATAACAAATGACTTCTGTCTAGAATATATATTTTTGAAAAACCTCTCAAAACAGTTAAAAATAAGCAATCAAATTACAAAATGGGCAAAAGACATGAACAGGAATTTCACTGAAGAAATAAGCACATGAAAAGATGTCCAACGCCATTAGAGAAATGCAAATTAAAATTCTAGGGTATCACTACACATGTGACAGAATGGCTCAAGGAAAAAATACCAATAGCACCATATGTTGGTGAGGATGCAGAGACAAGATCTCTCATACATTGCTAGTGGGAATGTAAAATTCCTGAGTGGTACAGTCACTGGAAAATAGTTTGACAGGTTCTGAAAAAAAATTAAATATGCTTAATATACAACCCAGCAATTATACCCTTAGGCATCTATCCCAGAGAGATGAAAACACCTATATGAATAGTAATAGCAGCTTTATTCATGATAGCTCAAAACTGGAAACAACTCAAATGTCCTTAAAAAGATAGCCTGGCTGTTGTGGTTCAATGATTGAGTGCTCACCCATGAACCAGAAGATCACTGTTGATTCCAGGTGAGGGCACATGCCTGGTTGCAGGCTTGATCCCCAGTAGCGGACGTGCAGGAGATAGCCAATAGATGATTCTCATCATTAATGTTTCTTTCTCTCCCTCTCCCTTCATCTGAAATCAATAAAAATAATTTTTTAAAAAGTTAAGTGGTTAAACAGTAGTAAATCCATACTATGGAATATTACTCAGCACCAAAAAGGAATGAACTCTCAATAAATGCATCATGGATGAGCCTCAAGAGAATTATGCCAATCTTAAAAGACTGTATACTATAATTGCATTTATATAAAATATTTGAAATGACAAAATTACAGAGATGGAAAAGAAATTAGTGATTGCCAAGTATTGACATGGGAAGGGAAGGAGGAGAGTGATAAGATAGATGTGGGTATGGCTATAAAAGCATTGAATGAGAGATCCTTGGGGTGATGGAATTATTCTCCATCTTGAATATGGTAATGGTTAACATGTGATAAAATTTCATAAAATTAAACACACACAAATGAACGCATGTAAAACTGATGAACATGAAGGTCAGAGGATTATGTCAATTTCCTAGTTATGCAAAGATGTACCGTGGGGCAAAATAAATGGAGAGTACATGAGACCTTTCTGTATCATATCTAACAAATGCATGTGAATCTACAGTTATTTCTAAATAAAAAGTTGAATTAAAAGACAAAGTGTGGAAGGAGTACACTTTCTATCTATTGATCATCATGTTTCACAGTCACACAATCATGCATTCAAACTCGCACCTACACATACACACACACACACACACACACACACGTTACAGAGATTCTTATACAAATTGAATTAGGAAGAGAAATTCAGAATTGTTCATCTGGCCATAACTAATAAGGTCATAAAGGGAACTGCAAGTGAATTGGAGCAGAAACTCTGCATGTTTCATATAGCTTTCCTGATTCAACTTTTCCTGCAATGGGCCCCTGCTGAGGAGCGAGCGATCTCTGCATAATGTGACCGTTTAAGTAGCTCCCTGTGTCTGGCTGTGATGCTGGCAGCCTTGAGCCCAGTCTGGACTCATTCAAGTCCTTCGTCTTTATTTCTTTTTGTCTCTTGCTTCTTAATGGAGGTTATACTGAATAGGAAGTAGGCCCTGAGCTGAATGTATAATCCCATGGGAACAGACCACAAAAATGCCTTCTTTTAACACTGCCGCTCCCCACCCCCACCCCCCGTCCCATACCCTCCCTCCCATCACACATTTTCCTTCCATAGAGACAAGTAATAACTCCTTCTCATGACTGCTCTGAAAGGGGGACCAGTATATACCACCAACATTTATGTATATGTAGATCTTATTCTTCTTTTCTTTCTTTTATTCTCCCTCCCTTCCTTTCTCTTTTATACAAATGTTAGCATGTTGTACAACATTCAGCCTCTGCTTTTTATAAATAATACTAGGGGCCCGGTGCACAAAAATTTGTGCACTCGGGGTGGAGGGAGTCCCTCAGCCCGGCCTGTGCCCTCTCACAGTCTGGGACCCCTCAGTGGATGTCCTATGATGGCCCCAGTCTGCCAGGCGCCTTTTGTGTGTGTGTGTGTGTGTGTGTGTCGCCACTGGGGACCTGCCTCCAGCCGCATCTGAGGCTCGGAGCAGTCCTCCTGTGTGTGTCTACCTGCTGAGGGCCTGCCCCCAGGCACATCGTCAAGGCTTGGAGCAGGCACCCCCTCTATGTTGATCTCTCAGACTCTTGCCCTCCCCTGCATGTTGTTCTCTTTTTTGAGCGTGGCCAGGGCTGGGTGCGGCCTGCCTCCCAAGCTTGCCTACTGCCCATCTTCCTCCAGCCACCAGAAAGCAGGGAAAACCCCGCCTCGTGGTCAG
>PVJC01003765.1:0-68104 GCA_004026665.1 Murina feae | reverse complement strand
GCAAGGCTCTTAAGAGTTTGTAGCTATGTATCTTTAATACTGTCAATAAACAGCTTCCTCAAGACTCAGAGGGGCAATAATGGGAGCTGTTAACAAAGTGTGAAAAGCAACGGGCTAGCAAAGGTTAATCACATGGCTGCCCACTAATGACCTCTACAGCCCTCAGTTTAAACCCAACAGCACTTGTAAAGACCAATCACGTGAACAATTTCCTGTCTGAGGTAGCCTTTATAGTTAAGAATAAAAGCAGAGCTGATGGTGAATAGAAAGCCCCCAGCAGGGGAGGTGGTTATTATTTTTAAGCTGATCTAAACACCTGCGTTTCCCACTGGACCCTATTAAACTTTCTCCATTATATCTAAATATTTCAATCATTTCTACAGCAGTTGGGAATTAGTGCATTAGTAAGGTAGGCAAGAACTAGAAGCAGGGTGGGGGGGGGTGTGCAGATTGTCAAATGGCAAAGAATGCCGTCCTCAAGGTGATGATGGTCAGGTAGGGAGAATCCCAGGCTTTGGGAAAGGATTTGGAGAGGTCATCCCTTCCTCTGTAGCTCCCTGACCCCACCACTCCTCAAGGAAGACCACACGTAAAGCTATTCAGGACAAGAAATTTTTACTATTTTAAAGGCCTGTAGATGAAGAGATTCCTTAGCTTGCCCTGGTAACCCATTTCATTGTTTAACAGCCCTCACTATTAGCCAACAGTTCTCCCATATAAAGGACTTAAGTAATTTCTGCTATGGTTTAGACCCATTTTTCCTGGCCTGTTTTTGGATGGCTGTATTTTGCCAATCCTTCTGCATTTTATTATCGACTTGGTTAAACATTACTCCTCTCCCAATAAAATTGCTAAGTCTTTGAAGATTTTATTTTCTACCTCCAGCTTACAGATCCGAGCATATTTAAGTAAGGAGCTTTGATTAAGTAAGGAGTTCTTATCTAATAACAGTGACAGGTTCATGGTAAGGACAGGATTTAAAAGCAGTCATAGTGCTTCAAGATTCCTGTTGGGTCAGTTCATACTCAGTGCTTCCTCTTTCCTTGATTGCATCAGCTCATGGCTCATTATATTATTGGTATAAATATCTCTTTTCTGAATTGTATTATAAGACCCCATAATGAACAACATGTAGCAGAGGAATAAGAATGGAATATGCAGTCAGATTTAAATTCAAATTTTGCCTCTGTGACTTCTTGTGAGAGTTTGAACAGGTTACTCAGCATATTAAAACCCAACTTCCTACAAGCAATAACTACTTCCTAGAGTATCTGTAAGGAAGAACTTAACTAATTTGTATGTAGTCCCTGAAATGCGGTAGACACTCAGTGTATGTTGGTTCTTGTCCCTTTCTTCTTTATCAGTGAACCTAAATCCAGCATGGTGACTTATACTTGATAAAGAGCCACTGGAGGCATTCAAGAGTAGCATATTGGGGGATAATGTGGTTCCAAGTAGCAGACACACAACTTGAACTAACTTACGTAGACAAGAGGGGGATTATTTTCCATCTCACCTAGATAGTCAGCAGGAAAAGCTGTTATGGCAGGTAGGTCTCAGAGATACCTAGAAACAGGGGCTCTCAGGATGGTCACCAGGACACTTCATCCTTCTTCTCTGCTCCTCTCCTACCTTCTCAGCCTTATTTTCTTATACTAACTTCTATTTGATTTGAAACATGACCTTCGACTTCTCCCAGGCCCCCATCTCCCATCTTTACCACTACAGAGGGGGCCAATTCTCTTGGGGCTCCAGTTAGAAAACTGTGGAGGTAGAATTCAGATTGGTCCAAATGGGTCATGTACCCAGTTCCAAACTATTCGCTGAGATTGGGAGTTGGCAAGAGGAACTGTGATTGCTACTCTCTATTAAAGTAGTGTGGCTGAAAAAAAAAAGTTCTCTAAAAGTTGAAGCGATGTTTCTAGAGTGAGGGAGATTGCTGGGCATTAGGACAAAATAAGTACTCCCTTCACTAGGAATCCTAAGGGACTCCTCTTCACCTCTGTCTTTACTGCCATGGTGCTATGTAGATTTTCATAACTGGATGATCTTAGCAAAAGACTTAAAAGAGCGTATTTTAAATTTGATATTCTGATTGGGCATTGATAATGATTATGAGAGCAGCCAGATTTTTAATTTTAATTAATTAAATTGTTATTAAAGTATAGTTGACATAAAACATCATGTCAGTTTCAGGTGTACAACACAGTGACTCAACCCCTATATATACGCCATATGAAGTGATGACCATGATGAGCCTAGTAACCATCTAGCACCATAAAAAGATATTATATTATTGACAATTTCCTGTGAATAATTTGTTTTATAATTAAAGGTTTATATTCTCAACCCCTTCAGCTTTTTTACCCTTCTCTTCACCCTTTTCCCTTTAACAACCATCAGTTTGTTCTCCGCATCTATGAGTCTACTTCTGTTTTGTTTTGTTTCTGAGATTCCATATTTAAGTGAAATCATATAGTACTTGTCTTTCTTTGTCTGACTTATTTCACTTAGCAGATTCTTATAGTTGTACAATGCTTTAACACTCTGCTAGGTTTTGATCATTCTAGAGCTACCCTATCTTGTCCAGAACCCTTGTGGTACAACTGGAGCAATCATATTTTTCTAGTAAACATTTGGGGCACATATCGTTGTTCTTTTGTTTTCTTTGTGCCTCTCTGATCTTTTCAGATTTACTACAATCAACAGGCATTACTTAAATAATTAAACAAGTGTTGTTAGAAATAAATGGGACTTGTGGTCTTATGTGTGAGCTCTCCAAGCTCATTCCCACCTCCAGGCCTTTCACATGCTCTTCCCATGGCCCCAGATTTTATATTCATGTGGATGTTTCCTTCACTTTCCGTGGGGTTCCACTGATATGTCATCTCCACAGAGAAGTCATGACCAGGGTAGGTTTTATGGGGCCTGAGGCTTGTATAATTTAGGGGTCTCTCTAAAAGGAATAAGAAATCACAAATATAAACTTATACTAAAAAATGAATATTTATTTAAAATAAGAGGAGGCATTCTAAAGACTAATAAATTTGAAAATGTAACTAGTACCATAAGCACTGCTTTAATAATTTTCACCCCCCCACTACATTCTCTGGCTACATATCTTTTTTAAAAAAATTAAGATATAATTGACATGACTACATATCTTTTGATTGTTCCTTTATATGATAATGGTATTATAATATTTCCCAAAGTGAGAATAAAAAGATAATTTAGTTTTCCTCTAGCATAGTAATCAAAGTTTGCATTTTTATTATGACAGTTTAAGAAGTGTATGTTAGCTTCATAACTTTTTTTATTAATAATGCTATGCAAATGTTTAGTAGTGTTATTTTCCCACAGGGCGAATGCTCCATTTGCCCCTTGCATTTCAAACCTGGTTTCTCACCCACTACCTTTCTACTTCTGTTGTTGGGCAATGAAGGACACAGTCATATCAGGGGACAACTCTGGGCCTGCACCATTGTGTCATCCACTGTGTGAACTGGTAAAAAGGCCAGGAGGAATATTCATGAAAACCTTTTTTAGATTGGTGATACCTGTGGTAACTTAACTACACTTAGTAATATGTTCCCACCAAACTCAAGTGAAATGTTCTCTGATCTCAATTTCCCTTGAACTAGATCCCCAAAATGCCTATGGCCATCCAGCTCCACATAACACAAGGGCAAATATGACAAGGAGACCAGAGTGAAAGAGACAGTGATCTTAACTGATTGCAGTTCAAATATCTTAGATTTGCAAATTTTACAAAAACCATATAGTATGAACACATTGCAGAGCGCCCTATCTTCAGAGCCTTGGAAGGAGCCCATGAAAATGAGAGGCTTTCAAGATTAAAGTTATTAATTCAAAGAGAATCCACTTTTACACTCAATCCAAGAGGTAGGGTCCTGTGACCCATTATTTTCTCATAATTGATTGTTTTTCCTTTTAGCTCTCTCTTACTTTTAAAATTAAATATTAATCAGTGTGTTTGTTTAAATATCTGTCTCTCGCCCTAACCGGTTTGGCTCAGTGGATAGAAAGTTGGCCTGTGGACTCAAGGGTCCCAGGTTCGATTCCACTCAAGGATATGTACCTTGGTTGCGGGTACATCCCCAGTAGGGGATGTGCAGGAGGCAGCTGATTGATGTTTCTCTCTCATTGATGTTTCTAACTCTCTATCCCTCTCCCTTCCTCTCTGTAAAAAATCAATAAAATATATATTCAAATATCTCTCTCTCACATTAGGATTATATGCTCCATAAAGGGAGATACTACATCTGCATTCACTCCATTATATTCCAAACTTGGCCTATTGCTAGCACATACGCAGGACTCTATACACCTTACTTGAAAACAACAATAACAAAAAGAATAATGAGCAGATTCCAGGAACAACTGGAGTGAACATTGACATTTGACTTCCATCACTATGTTCCTCCCTAGCTTCCCAGGGTCCAGGGCTCACTTCTCCCTAGTATACCTTCTTTAGGCTGCACATTGTTCTAATCCCAAAGTGATGTGAGGCCCCAGATTAAAATCTTTTCAATAATTCTTTCCTATGGCCAAACTACATTCTTTAGGACCCAAAGCTGATCTGATAAATTATTCTGTGTTAATAATGATAATTTGCATAACATAAAGGCATATTCCCATGGATGATGCCAATATGCTAATGAGAAAAGGCAATATGCTAATGAGAAAAGGTAGGCATTTTTGTAAAGGTTTTCTGAAAATGCCATGTCCAGGCCATCCTTACCCACTCCTCAAATATACACACATATACATAAACTTACAAATGAAGAATTTCAGGCTAGTTTGGATAAAGGGAAAGAGTTGTGGAAGAAAATTATTGAGAGGGCAGGGTCTTATAATTCTACCTGTAAGTCACATTATGTGGGAAACCATCAACTTCACCTAGATCTGGCCCCTACTTTAATCCCCTGATTCTGGGGTAGTTTATGTTTGTTCTCTGGTTTGCAGGTCAGAATTTTGTGACATTATACTAGGGAAACAAAATCTAAAGAAAGGTGAAGCTAACTGAATTTTAAAAATTTACTTCCACCATTGTCTTACTTCATTTTTAAAAAAATATATATTTTATTTTATTGATTTTTTTTTACAGAGAGGAAGGGAGAGGGATAGAGAGTTAGAAACATCGATGAGAGAGAAAGAGAAACATTGATCAGTTGCTTCCTGCACACCCACTATTGGGGATGTGCCCACAACCAAGGTACATGCCCTTGCCCGGAATCGAACCTGGGACCCTTCAGTCCGCAGGCTGACACTCTATCCACTGAGCCAAACTGGTTAGGGCATCTTACTTCATTTTGATTGGCCTTACAGGGTCAGTAAAATGAATGAATTATGAATGTTTGCTTGAACTGCATAGCACAGGCGCCAGAGCTGCGTAAGTGCACACTGTGAAGTGAGAGGAAACAATGTCAGAGTTAAGGCTGTCCTAGATCCTGAGCAATTTGCTCTCTCCCGGCATCATGTTATCTTTATAAATATGTCTCCATCACTTATTTGAGGACTGACTTGCAGCAGAACATTACATATGCATGTACTGAATTCCATGAGCATTTATTCAGTGCCCATGGTGAGACAGCACTATCTTAGGCATGGGAGATTCTGAGATAAATAGGACAGACTCCTGCCATCAAGTTTCTGATAGCCTAGGAGAGGAAGCATAAACAAGTAAATTACGAGATGGTGTTTAATAAATATGATAGAATATTGAAACAGAGGTAGTGTGGGAAAGAGACTAATGAACTTGGGGAAGGGTGGGGGGAGTGAGGAAAACCTCTAATGAGGAAGTGACATATAAATTTTATATGTGATGGAGTTGCCAAACACACTTGATGAGTCTCATGCTCCCACACAGTAGCAATAAGATGATCCATATGGCGGTAATTCTTCACTAGTGATATGAGCCAGCGTTCACTGAGAAACATCTATTGCAGACACTGTCAGGGTGTGACGTTTATGATCTCATTAAATCCTCACAGCTCTTTGAGGGCTAGTACTTTCCACTTTATAGAAGATGAACATGAAGCTTAGAGAGTGAAATTGCCTAAGGTCATACAGCTGCTAGGAGGCTGAAGCCAGATTCTAATTCAGGTGGGTCTGACTCTGGCCTCCCAGCAGTTGACCAAATAGCATTCATAGTGAAGAGAGGCCTTGACACTGCACTTGGCACTTAAGACTTTCCACAGTGCTTTCACCTGGTTTGACTCAGTTAAATGTCTTAAGCACCATGAGGATGACACTGGAAGGGCATTATTATTCCATGTTAAGACAAGGAAAATGTCACATAGATGGTAAGAGGTGGAGCTGGGCCAAGACTCGAGCTATTTAACTTCTAGGTTAGTGCTCTATTCACTACAGGATGAATGAGGTCTTCCACATGCAGAGAAGCTATTGCTATTTCCCACACACCACCCCTCCCCTCCTCTCTCCCATCCTCCCACCACCAAGCTCCTTTACTTGATTTTAAAATTACAAAGAAAATTTGTCTGCACAGCTAGGTATTAATGGGGAAGGAGAAAGGATCTCTCTCACTCATAAATTATCCTAATGAAAGGAAGAGTGTAAGCGATTATGTCATGAATCTACCATGTCATTGGAGAAAAGGAGGTGGTGTTAACTTTTTATTTTAAAGGAGTAATCATAGGCATGTCTATGTAGGCAACCCATTATGTTTACATATGTCTAAGAAGTGATAATAGTGTAAGTATTACAGAATCTCAATAAGCCACCGGTTATTATCAAATGGCTTGGATGGTCTATGGTCAAAATGTGTTCTGTGAAGTATCTTACGTGTAAGTTGAAAGGTTAGCAACACCCATTAGCCAACAAGGTGAGCATTGATCCTACCTTCAGTGGCAGTGTCTTTAAGGATTTTTTAAAAAATATATTTTTATTGGTTTCAGAGAGAAAGGGAGAGGGATAGAAAAATAGAAACATCAATGATGAGAATCATTGATTGGCTGCCTCCTGCATGCCCCCTACTGGGGGCAAGGGTCCCCCACCAGAATTAAACCTGGGGCCCTTTAGTCTGCAGGCCGGCACTCTATCAACTGAGGCAAACCAGCTAGGGCTCTTTAAGGATTTTAATTGGGCTGAACTACCTTGACTTAGTCAGGCTTTGCCTCCTTGTAGGGCCAGGGTCTCTCTGCTGGTACTCCACTGAGGAATTTCAAATCACACCTTTATTGTGAACAAATAAAAGTTCCTTTATATGATTCGTGTTGCTCACAAGCCTTTCATATGTTTAAATCTCACTGTTTTAGAAATATTATCATACTCTTTCCTTGAGAATTTGATAGGTATTGCATAATGAATTTTGCCCTTAGGAATTTATAAAAAAAATACATATACAGCAGGTCCAAACTTAATTTGCCTTTCACTATCATCTGAGGTTGGGATAGAAGCATTTCATAGATAGGAAAAATATATGGGAAAATTCTAAAGGAAATTTATCTTCTTTGAAAGGCAAAGTAAAGCACAAATGAATTCAAGATATCTAATAAATTGCAAGTGCTCAAGTGGATGTGTAAAAGTAGGTATTGTATTAATTTATGAGAAAAACTATAAATCGTGAGTGATTATACATAGTCATTAATTTGATAGGTCCCTCACATGCTAACTATTGGATATTTTCCCCATTGCTTTTTAGAGAGAGTGGAAGGGAATGGAGAGACAGAGAGAAACATTGATGTGAGAGAGATACATCAGTTGGTTGCCTCCTGCTTGCTCCTGATCAAGCCACTCAACCTAGGTGCATGCCCTTGACAGGAATCAAACCCAGGACTCTTAATTCAAGGGCTGATTCTCTATCCACTGAGCCAAACTGGCTAGGGCCCATCCTCACTTCTCATATCACCCCATGGAGAAAACTCTCTACAATTCCTGATCACTCTTCTCCCACCAGATAGCGATTTCTCCATTGTCATTCATATTATCCTGTGCATATCACTGTCACTGTACTCATCACTTTGGTATAATTAGTTGTTATATCTTCTTCACTGCAGTGAGGGCCTGGGAATTACCCAGCTCATGGTTCCACACCTAGCCTGACATGAACCAGGTAATGGGCAAATATTTGTGCCATTGATGATCAAATAAATAAGTGAACTTTTTAATCTTAATACTTTTTTTATACTCAGCTGAGTATATGTTTACTAGAGGCCCGGTGCATGAATTCATACACCAGTGGGGTTCCTCGGCCTGGTCTGTGGGATTGTGCCAAAACTGGCTCTCTGACATCCCTTGAGGGGTCCCAGATTGCTAGAGGGCGCAGGCCAGGCAGAGGGACCCCATTCAACCAATCAAAACATAACATGTTAATGATATGCTAATGGTGCATAATTGGGGCCAGGGAGGGACCCTGGGAGGGCTCCAGGGTGTGTCAGGCCCCATCTTGCCCAGTCCTGATTAGGGCTGGGGTGGGATGCAGGAGGTTGGCCAGCTGTCAAGGGACTGCAGGAGGGCCCCAGGGCATATTCAGCCCATCTCGCTCCCAGACCACAGCAGCAAGCTAACCTACTGATTGGAACATCTGCCCCCTGGTGGTCAGTGCACAGCATAGAGAGCAGTTAAGTGGCCTTAGCCTATTATTAGCATATTATGCTTTTTTTTAAATTGATTTTTTACAGAGAGGAAGGGAGTGGGACAGAGAGTTAGAAACATCGATTAGAGAGAAACATTGATCAGCTGCCTCCTGCACACCCCCTACTGGGGATGTGCCTGCAACCAAGGTACATGCCCTTGACCAGAATTGAACCTGTGACCCTTGAGTCTGCAGGCCGACGCTCTATCCATTGAGCCAAACTGGTCAGGGCTAGCATATTATGCTTTGATTGGTTGAATAGTCAGACACTTAGCATATTAGGCTTTTATTATATAGGATTGATTTTAGAGAGAAAAGAAGGTAGGAAGAGAGGGAGAGAAACGTCACTGTGAGAGAAACATCCATTGTTTGATTCCCTTATGCACCCCCACTGGGGATTGAACCTGCAACCTTTTGGTATATGGGCACTGCTACAATCAACTAAGCCACTGGGCCAGGGCTAAATTTTAATTCTTTTTTGTTTAAATATGTTTTTATTTATTTCAGAGAGAGGAAGGGAGAGGGAGAGATAGAAATATCAGTGATGACAGAGAATCATTGATGAGTTGCTTCCTGCACACTCCCCACTGAGGAGTGGGACCGCAACCTGGGCATGTGCCCTGACCGGGAATCAAACTATGATCTGTTGATTCGTGGGTTGATGTCCAACCACTGAGAAACATTGGCTGGACTGAATTTTAATTCTTAAGTGATTTAAAGATTGGACAATATTTTCTGAGACAGGCCAAATGCTATCTCTGGACCACTTGGAATGTCACAATGCACATCTGTTCATTAATTAATTGTTCTGGGACATTTTACTATAAAATGTGTTCAACTTTGTTGAATGCAGCCTGTATAGATTCTGACCATAGAATCATACTGAGGGACACTGAAGCAGTATCATACTTGAGGAAATGCTGCTTTATAAGTTAAATATTTTTATTTTAAATAAAAATAGGAGCTGTCACAAGGCATAATTAATGTCAGATGAGTGTCAAATTCTCTATAGTACCAATTTATAATGAAGAAAGATTAATGTGAAATGGTCTGCAAAACCTTCTTGAAGGAAAGCAGAAGCTTGAAGGACAGATAAAATCTGACTGGGTGGGAGGTAAGGTAGCACTATAGTGTTTCATCTTTTCCTCCTGGCACCCAAGACACACTCCCATTAATAGCAGTGTCTCACTGTAGGATGTGGAATGAATTTGTGAGTGGGATAAACAAGTATCCTCCTCTTTCTCCACTGAGATCCTGAACCCCCACCTCACCTGGAGCTTTAAAGATGAGTGAATGGTCAGAACGTCCAGGGGCTCTATAACTTACAATTTACTTTTATTCTGTTAGACTCTTGTGAGATTACTCAGCCTAATTGAGAGCTTCCATCGAAGCTGTGAGTTATTGGGGATTCAACTTTTGGAGGATGTTAATTATGATAGGGAGAAAGAGAAATAGGTTTGTCTATTTCTTGGTGCAAAATATATTATGGGTCTTGTCTGGTTCTACCCACAGAATCACAGGATTTTAGAACTGGATGACATTTTTGAGATTTACTAATGATGCAACTCCCCCATTTCACAGATGAAAACACTGAGGTCAGAGAAAGCAAGTTATTGCCTCAAGGGTACACTGAGTTAGGACTGAGACTCAGGATTCCTGCCTCCCAGGTTCAAATCCCTCTCTCATTTCCATTAGGGAAGAACTCAGCCCGAGTCTGGCCTCATTCTACAGTGGGATGCATTGTTCAGAGAGGACTTGACTAAAGGATGCTATGGACAGTCTCTACACTTTTCCACATTCACAGGTTAGCACAAGTCCAGGAAATTCCCACTTCCATGATTGATAAACTTGTCCATCTTTTATTTCATACGAAATTCATGCACTAGTAGGGTCCCTAGGTGATCAGGGCTGATCTGTGGGATGACTGGCAGGGCGATCAGGGAGCCCTTGCTGGCACCTGTCTTGGCTGGCCTGGCGCTGCCCACTTGCTGGCCCCGTCCCCCGCCGCCGCCAGTCACCTCCCTTGTGGGGCGATCAGGGGTGTGTGTGGGGGGCTGATGGCACCCATGTTGGCTAGCCTAGGGCCTACAGGCTGAGGGCAGCTCCTGCATTGAGCATCTGCCCCCTGGTGGTCAGTGAGCATCATAGTGACCCGTCATTCCACTGTTTGGTCAATTTGCATATTAGGCTTTTATTATATAGGATTTTACCTGAGGCTTAGAAGCTTGTAAAAGGGGCATATTTTCACTGGGACCAATGGGTATTCCATTGACTGGTTTGAGTTCCTTTTGAACTCTGTTTTTTTGACCCAACGTTATATGCTTTCTAAAAAGTATAACTGCTGCCATGGCTTGAACCTCCCCAATTGCTCAAATGATTCTTTGAAAATATGAATGTGCTGAGACATTTTGTATTCATGCTTCTATTCTTGAGTTCTTACCTCCTTTTCTGTGATTCATTTATATGTTTAGACTCTAAAGAATGACTGAGTTAATTTTTATGTCTTATTAATTTGAAATTTTGTCTTTCTTGTTCTACTAAATAGTTTTTGCATTAGCCACAGAGACTTATGTTGAAAAAAATGCTTATATTCCAAATAGATTTTATTTATAAAATCAGATAACTGATACATTTGGAATCTCTCTCTCTCTCTCTCTCTCTCTCTCTCTCTCTCTCTCTTTCTCTCTCTCTCTCTCTGTGTGTGTGTGTGGGGGGGTAGCATTGTCTAGGAAGTTTCAAAAACTTGTTCTTATTTCTCCAAATTTCTGCTTAGGTTGAAGGTAGGATAAATTTTCAATAAAAGAGAGAAGTGTTTCTAAAGAGTCCAAAGAGAGAGCCTCACACTTTCCCACTCTTCAATATGAAATATTTTCTTTTGATTTTTTTTTTTTTTAAACAAGCAGAGGTCAGGCCAAGCTTATTTGGAAGTCAGTCTGAAAATAACGGAATTTGGGTCTCTCTACCAACAAAAACAGGCTTTTTCCCGGGCCACTCAAGCACATCGGTCACAGCTCACAGGGTGCACTTCTACAGCACGGATTGCAAACATATATGACGGATCATCTGCTCAAAGGCCACGTAATAATTGTGTAGTGAAATAATTTATCCCTGCCGTAGAAATAGAAATCCTTGTAGGTAAAAATGTTTGGCAACAGAAGTGTAGTTTGCACAATGACCTGATTTGAGACACGGGTTTGTATTCTTGTGTGTGTGTGTGTGTGTGTGTGTGTGTATGTGTGAGCTTTGTTTTGTTTTAATAAACTGTATAGTTTCCCTGAATACCGCAAAGGTCTGTGTATATGCATGCATTTGTGTATGTGTGTACGTGCATGTGTATGTGTGTGTGTGTGAAAAAGCCTCACGCAGACGCTTCTCACCTCTCCCGTAAAGGCCTCGTTGAAGCCGCTTCCTCTAGCCTTCTTGGTACGGAAGGAAACAACCTCCAGGCGGTGTTAGAGAGGATTTGTGCGTGTATTTTAGCAGCGCACGCTTGCCACTCACTTCAGAATAAAGTGTAGTGCAAACACCTAATTTTTACAGAACCGCTTGTATTTGGAGTTCTAATTAAAACTCCTCACGCCCTCCCTTCTTTTCCTGTTCCAGTCTGCAAGGTTATTGAATTGAGGTCCTGTTCGGTGGGTGCAGATGCGTGATGTGTGTGAATCATCCAGCAGATTTAGTGTGTTTTGATTGTTGTGCGCGCCTCATTGCTATTCCCAGAATGTCGCGCTGAGCTTATGCTCCTCGGGAAGACTTAGCCGCCTGAAACAGTAAAAGAGTCCTTTCTTCTCCTCCCGCCCTCGCCCCCCATTTTCCTTGAAACTTTGCCAGTATCAGATCTCGCTGGGCCTGTGGCTGCATTAAAATGAAGTCATCCCCTCCCACTTGTCGCCCGCCTCCCACCCCTACCTTTCCCCGCCTTTCCAGCCCCGCGATTGGATTGCCCGGCTAAGTCTGGAGCCACTCTTGCTGTGATGGGCGAACTTTCTTAGTCTTCTGCTTTTCTGCCTTTCTCTCTTCTCTGTGTCCCCGCCCCCCTCCTCAGAGGTGGTTTTCGGACTGGGGGCTCTGAAATGAAAGAGAAGGGGGCCTGTTTTCCTCTCGAGGTGAAAACAGCCTGGGACCGGCAGGTGCACGGCCCCCAAGCAGCTGCTTGCGACTCGCAAGCTGAAGCTCTTCCTTCCCCCGCCAAGCCAAGAGCACTTCATCTAATCCTTTCATGCAATTCACACTGTAATTGCAGAAACCCCAACGGCTAGGGCTCATCTTATTACTACTATTAGGATTATTATTTTGGTTGTTTTTCACCGATAACATCTTCTGCGAACGGGAACCTGTCACGTTCATTCGTTTTTTGTGGAAGACGAACTGCTTCTCCAGAAGCAGGATTTCTTTTTGTCTTGCTCTTAGCCCTGCTCCCCTGCGCCCCCTCCAGCCCTTACCCCCTTGAAGGCCACTCAGGGAGTCGCACATGTGGAACTTTTATGCGGTTCTATAGGGCCTTTGATTACCCTGTGGGCCTCATCCTCTTCTTAAGAAAGAGGCCAGCGGTTAGGTGCTGGCAATGAAAATTATTTTCCTGAACACCAGCTTGCTTTCTCAAGGTTCTGCTTATTCCTTTGGTAATTATGGGACTAAAGGATCCTTTTTATTCTTTCTCTCTCCCCTCCCCCTCTTGGGTTGACCCATGAGTGCTATAGTCTATGTAACAATCATTTCATGGTTTTGAGAAAGAAAGGGTCAGGAATGAAAGTATGGTAGATTATGTGTTTTAGAAAATGCCCTTAAGAAATGCTTATAAAATTAATGAAACGCTTTTATTGCTGATTTAAAGAAAACCTGGCATTTTGAGGGTCAGAAAATATCTAAGCTACTATGGAGACCTAAGTCTAATTTGTAATTTTGATCTATAACTTTGGACTATTTTTTAATTGTTTACCAAAATTTAATGATTCATGATCATTGTCATGTGTTTTTGTTTTTCTTTTTTTTCTTTTTTTTTTTTTATCATGGTCACATACTTCCTGTGCCTACATCATTTTTATAATATTATATTTTACATGGACTTACCTTTTGAATGTAATCTAGTTGTAAGGGAAGCTATTTACTATGAAAATATCACACTACGATTATGAAATAAATGGTAAACAAACAAATCTGATATGCCACACAGAGAACATAATAAAGTAAACAAATAAAAACAATTGTTATTAAATGATTTTGTGTTAAAGGTATTATAAAGTATAGGAAATGTGTCAAAGATTAGCTGAGACTTTGTTCTTACTCTAATCAGAAGGAGTGAAAGAAAATGGAAAATAATTACTTCCACACCCACTTTGTGGCCCACTGGTATTCAATGCCATGCCAGTGTGCCACCTGCATACCGATCATCTTCAGTGGCATGCCCATGGCTGGTGCATGACCTACACTTGGGGAAATGCCAGCCATTGTATGGCTGAGGGCTCACGGGGTCTAAAGTTCACCATGAATGTTTAGTTCTAGAATAGCTATTTCTTTTTTATGTTGGCGCTTGGTGAATATGGAATATCTATTTCTAGTAAAACAGAGATTCCAACAATCTACTCTTTCAGGGGAAGTATGGTCTAATGGTAGAATTAGTCAAACACTGAATTTCAGGAAACAAAGTTCTGAAAACATATCAAGGAGAAACTTGAGAAAAGCCAAGTCCCAGGACCAATACTAGGAGCCAAAAATGGACACCAAAATAGGATCAAAAGTCTGGGGAAAGTGGAATGGCAGTAAAGGCAAAAGTAAAGTGAGATGGGTGTCCCAGAAACAAGTGTTTGTGATTGGAGCTGAGATGTGATGTGCCAGAGGGTCTGGCTGGGTCAAACATGCTCAAGTCAGGGTAGAGGGGCATATACAGAAAAGCTCTTAAATAGTTAGTATGAGTGCTAAGACACAATGAAGAGAGTTGCCCATCTTGCCCCCACCCCCACACACTACAGAGATCCGTGGGTTCCTTCACTTTTCTTAATCATAAACAAAACATTTAAAAAACATAGATGTCCCAAATTCTTCTACACAACCAATTAACACCTCAATCTATAAATCTTCCCTGTTTTCCCCTGATGGGTCTGTGCTTTTTATCTCCCCCCAAACACTCTCCCCTTGTGTTCTTTAGCCTCTAGGATGGAAGAGATAGCCTTGAAGATGCACAAATAAACTAGCAAATTTTTATTCAATAAAAATTCAGTAGCTCTTCCAGGATCCCTCTGCAATGTTCTCCAGGACAGTATGGCAAGAAGTGAGTGCTGATGTGTTTCATTAGGTCTATAGCGACTTCTGTGGTTGGCTAGTTAATGGCAGTTTCTAACGTTGATGCAATTTATTAAAAATGACATATATACATTATTATTAATTTCAGAGAGAGGAATGGAGAGAGAGAGAGATAGCAACATCAATGATGAGAGAGAATCATTGATCAGCTGACTGCTGCATAGCCCTTACTGGGGGTCAAGCCCTCAACCTGGAATTGAACTGTGAACTCCTGGATCATAGGTTGATGCTCAACCACTGAGCCACATCAGCCAGGCAAAATGACTTTTATTATTAATATACATGTTTTTGGTTGGGCATCAAAGATGACTAAATGAAAATAGATACAAACTAAATCTATGTAACACATATTTACTAAGGACTTAATATGGGAAAGGCTCTGTGCTCCGGGCTCCAGGCTGGAGGCATAATGGTAAACCCACTACTGCTGTCAGGGAATTTATTACTTGGAGTCAGAAAAATACACACATAGCTTATCACAATGATATTTGATAAAACTGACAAGGTAAGACTGAACTGTCATGGAACATATGAGCAGGTCCCTACTCAAATATTCCACAGTCAGGAAAGGCTCCCACATATGCTGAGAACTTCAGGCCAAACAGATATTAGCTATGGGGAGTCTGAAGGAAGAGATTCAAGGAGAGGGAGAAAGAATATTCTAGAAAAAAAGAGAACCCCTGAAGGAGGTGCAGATGAATAATGATGAGTTCTGAGAAATTTTAGGAGATCAACATGGCTGGAGGTTGGGTAGTGGGGTGGAGGGCAGAGAAGGAAATGAGGTTGAGAAAGAGAAGAGCCTGGAAGGCCACATGAAGGAGTTTAGATTTGACACTGAATGAAATAGGGAGCTAATGAAGGGGCGAAGAGTGCCAAACTGAAATCTTGGGAGAAAGAGACTCCCCTGAGGGGAATGAGGGAGAGGACTTATAAGGAGGTGAAGGTGAACCTGGCCAGACCGAGCCTGAGGGTGCTGGTGGTGGGTCAGGTGTGTCAGCCAGGACAGGAAGTAACCTCGTGATGATCCATAGGGGACTGATTCTGAATGTGCAGGGGCCACACCAGCACAGAGGACTGCTATACCGGCTGAGCACCATGATGGTGGCATGATGGGTGGGGTCATGCAGAGGAGAAGAGTAGAAAGATGGAGGCTTTTTGTTTTTGGTCAAAGAAGGTATTTTTGGAAGGTGATTTGGACAACATTTGGCTAAGTGGTTTGGGTTAATTTCCTATTATAGAATCTCTGGAATGCCCCATATATCTATCTTACCTTGACAATGGGCCTTTAATGTTAAGGGAAACATCAATTCCCACCATCCAGTAATGGTATTAATAACCAATCACAATAGCGGGGTACTTACCTTGGGCCAAACACCGAGCACTTGACTTACCTCATTTAGTGCCCCTTCAACTCTATGTGGTATTATTATTATCCTTGCAGAGGAGAGCACTGAGACTTAGGAAGGATGAATAAGTCCATAACTAAATGGTGGGGGTCAGATTTCAACCCAGAGTTGATTCCAGAGCCTGAGCTTGAAACCAAAATGCCATCGTTAAAGATGTGTGGTATGTTGGACGCTGAATCTCATGAATAACTGTACACAATTTAGATGTTTTTAAGTGACAAAAAAACCCCCAAACTTGTCATAAAGGCTTTTGGTTTCTTTCTACATCTTCCTCTTGGAATTATGCTCCAGGAGAAAGATTTGACTAAAAAAGGGTTATCCAGTTAAACCTAGTTTTATTGAACGAGCAAAAATAAGAGTTAATACAAACAGGACATTTTTTTCTCCAAGGTTTTGATTTTTTTAAATTTTGGGGATTAAATGTGCCCAAACAGTAAGTAGGTTTTATTTTTATACTACAGGCCTGGAGCCCTGGTGGGGGCCCCTGCACCGTGCACGACTGGGGCAGGGGAGGGACCGCTGGAGGGCTCCAGGGCATGTCCAGTCTGTCTCACCCAGCCCCGATGGGCTGGACCCCAGCAGAAAGCTAACCTACCAGTCAAAGCGTCTGCCCCCTGGTGGTCAGTGCACGTCATAGTGACTTGTTGAATGGTCCAACGAATGGTCAGACACTTAGCATATTAGGCTTTCATTATATAGGATTTCATACATGGAGGTCATTCACTCTTAAAATCGTCTTATTAGAAAAGATTCACATAATTAATCTACATTAATCTCTTACTAGTCATTCCTCTCCATTGAAAAAACAAAATGCGTTACCTGAATTATTATAGCATACTAACAGTGAAAAGGCTTTAAAGATCAACACACCTAGTCTATCTCACTCATTTTACACATGAGGAAGCCGAGGACCAAAGCAGCTAAGAAACTGAGGTTCTGCAGCAGAGCTTCACACCAGAGTCTTTAGCTCAAAGGAAGGCCTACTGATCGCAGCACCCTTTTCCTCTGGATAACATATTCTGGGGAGATCAACATGGAGTATCGGTTTTACCCTAAGGCTCAAAAGCAAGCAATGGAGCAAGCTAGCAAACTAAACTCTAATTTAAATTTCATATTACAATGAATGTGGCTACATTGTGGAGTAAATCATAGAGAATTAATAAGTAAAACAGGAGACCTCAAAGAAATGTCCCTTCTTGGAAAGGAAGGCAGGGGAGCCACAAGAGGGGTTGCCTCCACCTTTACTCCCAGATGTCTTGTGGTTCAAATGTATTCTCTCTGACTTCAGAGATTTTTCGGAGGGAGAGTTTTGAGACACTGTGGGATCCCAGGTGTGTGATGGACAATAGTGAGCTACCAATTAATAACACTTCATAATTATGCTATTAAATGACACTGTGAGATGCCAGAAATATGCTTTGCATTTCCATGAATATATAATTTGAAATTGTCTAAATACATGTTAATAGATCCTCTAATGCAATATATTTTCAATTTTTATCTGAGAAATTTAAAATTTTAAAGCCACTTTCAATAGATAATGTCCTTGATTAGTTAGAAATGTGTTACATAAATGAATGCATTTTGCTACAAAGGTTATCTTTGCAGTGATGTGAATAATCTGTTTTATGCCCACAAGTACTGTGAATGCTAACACTTCATTCTTAACTCATCTAGTTGTCATTAGGTACAGCAGCCGATACAATCTTCCATTAGGCAGTCTCAGAACTGTGGGTGGTCTTGGAAACTATACCATATGAACTGGACTACACAATAGAGTGAGTTGGGGAGCTTTTAATTCCAAATCTTATAGTTCCTATTGGTTGAAATTGAGGAAAAGAATAAAAGGGACCTGATTTTAGCCTCAGTCTGTATTGAAGGGTTAGAGCAGAGCTCCTTATATACCCCTCACTGATTAAAGAATTTAAACTTTACCACTCATTATTTTTTCTATTTAAGTTATTATTATTATTATTTTTACCTAGCAAAAGGGGCTGAAATAGCTAGCAAATTGCCGGGGGAGGGGGGGGGGGTCACACTTAGCTGTTTACATTAAAAAACCCCGATGGTCATAAAATAAAATACTGAAATAAAAATACATTTTAGCTACACTTTTGATTGCACCAGCACTGAATGAGTTTCAGTGGGACATTTTGGAAGTGTACCACACAGTTCACATCATACCAAATTGGCAAGCCTCACCGAGGTGTTCTCATGAAGGGAGTTGCTTCATAATGTTTGGAAAATTTGTACCACTTTAAAAGGTCTGAAACTTAGTGGTGCTATGTATTTTCTTACACATAATAAGTGCTCAATAAATAGCTATTGATTCGATTTCCATGAGAAATTTGTATGGGCAGCCCAGAATGGAAAGCAAATGGAAAATAAATTAATTTTGCATTCACTAGATGGGATGGAAGTGGGTGAGTGGTTTTAGTGATTCAAGAAGGAAATGTCACAGAACTCTGCAGAAGTAATCATTTGTTAATCTCAAGAGAAACATTCTTTTTTTTTTTTAAAAAACTAATCTTTGTGTGTATGTGGTTAAAAAGAAAAAATCTTTTAAAACACAATTAAAATGACAGGCAAACTGTCTTTCATTTGTAGTAAATGAGCTACAAATGTATGCATTTATAGAAATTAAAAAAAATTCAAATGAGAAATCTGCAACCGCAAAGTTAAGACTGAAAAATGCTACTTTTTGTTTCCTGGTATCGATGGTTCCCCCCCCCCCCCCCCCGCTTTTCCCCCATAGCCTAGTGTCCTCAATAAAGAAGCCACAAGCTATTCTCTGAGTAGAATCATTTTAGCTCCCAAGTTTAATATCATTTTCTGTCCAACAGGCAGTTTAAAAGTTTTCAATCCCCCATCCTATATTGTTTTTTTTTTAACAGGATATAATTATAATGCTGTTCATTTTGTACCTTCCATAGCTACCTGCTAAGTTAGTTTTGTTTTTGAATGGTCTAGCCCTAACAATTCAAAAAGTTCAACTGCTCTTGCTTCTCTTTCTTTTTCTCCTCCCCTCCCCCCACCACTTTTTTCTTCTTTCTTCCTTCCTTCCTTCTCCACTCCCTCCGGCCCCTCCTCATCCCCCATCCCCTTTGGAAGCCCCTGGGATGACACTGTTCATTGATGCATCTCCCTCATTAGCATTGCTGCAGCTTGGTTCGGTGGTTTCAGAGGCAATCCGTCATGAGAAAACTGAAGAATGTGCCCCATTTGCATGACTCTGTGCCAGAATGCAACTTTTTCTCAGCTGTTCTTTGTGTAACTTCCCCTTGAGCGTTCAACTTTCCCATGAAGTCCTAGAAATCATATTATGGATTTCCAACACAATTGAAATACTCAGATTAATTTTACACACTTCCTTTCCTCAGCAACTTTATAGTTCTTTGTAAACAGAGCAAATTAGTACATTAAAAAAAAAAAAGGTTTAGCTTTTTATTGTTTGGAAATGTAGGGCACATTAAATGAATAATTTTGCTTTGAAAGTGCAGGGGTACATATTACATGTGCAAATGTGTATTTATTACACATGTCCAAATGAAGCCACAATGCTAATAAATAACTTAGGCAATCTCTGCTTCCTAGACACTTAGTGCCACTGCAAACCACATTTGGTAACCCGCTACAGAGAGACTAGAGCAGAAACAGCAAAAAGCTGAAGTGCTCACTGCTTAATAAAGAGAACTTCCCACCAGAGTCGAAGAGATCTGCTTTGCTGTTCTTGGGTGAGCACATTTTAATAAATAAACGAATGAATTCATAGCAGCTAACTAACTGCTAATTAAATAAGTATCCTCACAAAATTCTTTCTAGATAAAATATGCTGAGGCTGTCAAGAACACTTGGGCATACAATCTGTTATCAAGATTTCCATTTTCTAGAAAGTAAGGTAAATACGGTACACATAACACCCCGCATTCCAAGGGAGAAAGCACTCTCCATTGAAACATGTTTATCATGTTGCATTTGAATTAACAACAAAAACCAATTTACGCACACACACATGCACACACACAATCTTTAGCCCTTTTTAATGACATTATTCTTCAACAGTGACATTATATACAAATCAATATAGTCTTTTCATTCCCTCTTGCCTTTTAGAGGCAGTTAGGAATAACAATAAACCACTTATTTTTATTATTTCTATTCTAAAAACTGTAGAATTATTTTTTCATTATCCTTTGACTGTTGGTTGGAATGTATCCATTTAAGTGTGTGAAGATATTCTAAAAGTGCTTTAGCTTGAACTACTTAAAATTATAAGTTCTATCATAATCTTTTAAAGGAAAAATGAATTTAGAATGAGAAGGCAGAAAATATCAAACTTAAACATACTAAGTTTCAAACGGAATTAAAAATGACTTAAAGATAAGTCCCTGCTCTAACAGAAGAAAATAATGCTCTTAATACAAAAATTTGGTTGTTGGAGGACTGCTCACATGATGATTAGAATTAGGTTGCAGTAGATTTCATTAATTATAGGTGACTGATTTTTCCCTGGCCCCTCCAACAACCCCGCCCGCCCCAGCTCATCTCAAACTGTTGTCTAACCTTTCCCTTAATCCATCTCATCTTGAGCTGATGGGAACGGCTTTCATTCCACCTCTTGTGGAGGTAATGAAACAATCTTCTTATTCACTTGGTCCCTCTGAGCTGGTGACATGCAACAACAACAAAAAAAAGCAAGCGCCCTGATTAATGGCTGCTAATTAGCAATGTTAATGACCAGGTGTCCGAGAACACGGCCAGCTCCTCTCAGCATGGAGTGATCGCTCAATGAGGGCCCTGCAAATCCATTCCCAGTGACCCTTCCCCTCAGCTGCCAGTAATGAAGCCTGCTTGCTCGTTACTCCAGGGAAAGGCACAGGAGGAGACCCGGGCCTGGGACCCAAACCCTTGCCTGGGGTCTAGTGGATCTTCCATTAATTAAGGTTAGCATTTCTGGCCCCCCAAAAGCTCAAAGGTAAAGGAGCGAGGAACAGGGAAATACACTCAAACTCTCTTTTCTCGGGAGGAGATTCTTTTCTAAATGGAACCAGCAGTTAATTGGAACTATCTTTATGTCTCTCTATAATTTTGACTCTGTAATATATATATATATATATATATATATATATATATATATATATATTATATATATTATATATTATATATATATATACATATATATAATATATATATTCTTCTCAGATTCTGTTATTATCATCATGAGATAATTCGAATGATCATCTCATACTAACTCTCAAATACAACTTTCAATCTGGGAAGTCTAGGCTCTTTTTGCCACTCAGCAAAGATGGAGGGCAGCAGAGACTCAGAGCTCCTAGGTTTGGGCTTTACAAAAACCTTTAAAAAGATATTTTCCTGGTTAGGAGGTGGGTTAAGTGTGCAAGTGCTCTTAGCTCTCATACAGGAGTAAGAGAATTACATTAACTTAAAAAAACAACAACACACCACCACAACACAAAACAAAAGCAAGCTTTGCCAAGAGCTTTATAGAGAATCAGCTTTGTAAGAACCTGAAAAATTATTTTACTAATTAGAGTTGGTTCCTTTTTTAAAATGCTGATCAGAACATGGAAAAGTGACAAGACTGAAGTCTTTGACGACAATTAGCTATTAACTCTATTTGCCAATTTGTGATCAGCTGAGTCTTTGAGTTTACACAATCATGTATTTTCTCTCCACTGGAGAATGGCCTTGCACTTTCTCCAAGAGGTGGAGAGGAAGGGGGTGATTAAGCTTGGAAGAGATAGACTCAAAGGAAAGAAGGCACGCTGTGTCCTTGTGTTTGTTTTAGCAGACTCTTTTCAGTGTGTACTTCTCAAGCAAGGATAGTACCTTGGCTGACATAGAAATCTACCATCCCCTTGAAAAATTTACTTGTTGAAAGTTCTTGTGTTTGATGCCATTGTGATAAGTTTCTTTTGATGATGTTTGTGAAAAAAAATATATAATTTATTTCAGTAGAAAAAGTGCCGTTCTAAAAATTACCAACTATTGATAAGTAATGATATACCACCCATGGGCTACACCTAGTAGCAAGGTTTAAAAACTTATGGTCAGTAGGTTACTGCTGGTTAATACGTCTAAGTGTAATTTGTCAAGAAATACTTCAGGGCTTTATTCCAAGTATGGCAAGGCCAAATATCATCATCACCTCATAAGTTACCTGAACAAGGAGGTGATCTCCTCTGTTGCAGTAATATTTGATGCCGTCTTTGGGAGCAACAACATTTTTCTTCCACTGATTAGAAAATCCAATAAATACTTTTATTGTAGGAAACATTAAAAAGTACGTGCACACATGCATTCACACATGCACGACACACGCAAGCCTACCCAGAGCTATCCATCTCCGACATGTTGCTATACATTCTAGCCATATTTGTCTATGCAACAAAACTCTTTGTCTTAAAACTGTATTATACTGCATAGTATGTTTTGTAAAATGATTTTTAAAATTTATAACCTGACATAAATCTATTGTGATATATTCTTCTACAATGGCATACTCAGCCTCACTAAGATTTGTAATTGTCTCAATTACCACGACAGCTAATGGAGATTTCTAGAGTGATTATAGAACCACATCACTATGATAGTCCCAATGCTAAGGAGAAAGGCATAGGCACCATCTTGGCCAGTCTCACATACATAATGGACACTGAAGATTTGTTGAAGAATGAGTTGTATCCCCCGCTTCCCCATTAGCTCAGATCCTACTTCTGTCTGTTCTCTATACAGCCCATAGGACATTGTTAAGGAGCTAAAGAGGTAGAATGAGTGAACCAGTTGTGCACTGTATCCAATTAATTACTAGCAAAGAATGGGTCAAACTATGTGAACAGAAGCTTCTTGAGAGCAGAGAAATTGTATATCTTTTTACCTGTGTATCTGCAGGACTTAGAATCATACCTCACAAGGAGTATGTCTTCAATACATATTTTTGAATAAACGAATAAACAATTCACTTATTATTATGATGGTTCCAATGGGTAAGGGAAGGGCACAGGCATCATCGTGGCCAGTCTCACCTACATAATGAACGTTGAGGATTTGCTGAGGATTGAATAAGTAAATGAATAAACACTCATAAAATGTTGGACTCTATCCTAGTGTATTCGCTTATGAGATTCTGAGATATTTTCTTGAGTGGCAGAAAAAGAGTAATGGATTTTTAGTTAGTTAGTGCCCTGGGAATGCCCACGGGATGTAGCTCCTGGAGGACTTATCCTTCCTGCATGTTAAGGGTAGCCCTGGTAGAAATAAACATAAGCAGAGACAGGTCTCTGTATCTCTAGACAGGATTCATGAAAACCTGGAGATCTTTTGCCTGCTTCTATGTGTCCAGTCCTCTTCACTCTATCTGGTTAAAAGAACCAGGAAAAAAAAATCATATACTTGAATCCAAGACCCTTAATTTGGACTTTAAATTAGCATATGTTCTAAATTAATTCTGGCAGGTTAAAAATTTTAAATTTTGTGTGTCTCTTTTGTCCTTTTAGATTTATGAACGTCCATTTATAGACTGAATGCATGCTAGAAAATCAATAAATAAGTTACCAATGACGGGAATTAGTTGCACTTGCTGTGACTCAAAGTTAAAAAGTGTGGGGTTAAAAAAAGTAGAGTGCTTGTTAGTCCCACCCCACCCCCCTGCTTTTTAGAACTCAAAAAATACAAGTTATCCTAAGAAAATGACCAAGAAATAATAGAAAATAACCACCTTGCCTCAGAAGATGTTTTGCAGTAATTAGTGGAAGAAGAAGCTGTATCCACTGCAAGACACCCTCCTCTATTGTGTGCGGTAGGGAGGGCTGTTCCTTGACCCTCTCACTCACCTACCTCTGCTGCTTTGTTCAGGGGGCAAGGGCAGAACGAGACCCCTTTGGTAAACTTAGTCTGTTGAAATAGCAAATGGAGAATGCTGTAATGCATTCGCCCTTTCCTCTATCCATCCATCAATCGTTCTATTAATCAATCAATTGAAAAGCCCGTTTAAGCATCTCTCTACAGCCCATTATCTACAGCAAGTCAAAGAAACGTGGCTCCTATACTTTGCAGCTTGTAGTTTTAGAGACAACAACAATGGAGGAAGGCGTAGAGGATAAATAGACAACAGGTAAAACACTGAACAAGTATGTGAAATGAAAAGAATGAATAATATTAACATTGTCAATCAATTAACAGGTATTTATGGTGTGCTAATTACATGCTTAGTGCTGGGCTTGGGTGCTCTACAAGGAAAGTGGCTAAAGGCTAGGAAGAATTTTTATAAATCACAGTCTTAAGTAATGAGAAACTAAAGAGGTTTACTTTCTATTCTGGATAAGGCTTTGTGGAGGCAAGTGTATGGGGATGTGTGTGCATTCTCATTTTGGTACTTGTTGAAAAGTATAGAAGGACTCTGGTGGGAGGGGGAGGAAGTGATAGTTTGGAAAGTTGGATTTTATAACTTTAAAATCGCAACATTGCAGGGTTGAAATGGACCTGAAAAATCTTTTTGTTTCCAATTCTTTTCACCCTGTTTAATTCTATCTAAAACATTGAAGTCCACTTAGAGTGAATTTGTATAGTGAAGGCATAAGATGATGGTCTTAGAGAAAAGCTAGTCGCTCTCCTTGGGTCTAATAATATTTCTTATTCAAATGCAATAATAAGTCCTAGAAGAGATGAAAGTTGATGTAGTCAAAACCCACAGTGGAAAATATGTCTTTGGTAACAACGATAAAATCCTATTCAGTGAAAAAAGATATTGTACTCATATAGGCAAATGGCGCCCAATGCCTATATTTGGATGTCTTATTCCTCTAATTCATGCATTAGGAAAAAATAAAATCCTTGCTACCTGAGCTTTATTTGAGGCCTAGGAGTACTAAATCTCAAAACTTTGGTATTTACTGAAACTGGCATCCTAGCTTACATGACATTCGTAATACATGACATTCATTTTTGAAATCTGGTGGAAGATTAAATAAATACTTTTGGATAGGCTATGCTAACAGTAGACGCTAAATAGAAAGCTCATAATATCACTTAAGAATATCCAAGGAATGAAGAAGACAAATTTTTGTTGACTATCAATCCCATAGTGCTAAGCACTCTACATTTGTCTAGTTAATCCTTATACTCCTCAAAACAAAGTAGTATTATCCTCATATTATAGACACTGAGGCTTAAAAAATTAAGTAACTGGACCCAAATCTCATAGTTACTGAATGACGAGGAGTGAGTCTGTGGCCACAAACCACTGCTTTTGGTGCAGCAGCATGGTATCTCACGTAATTTGGGCATCTTTTTTGAGGGGCTTCTCTCCGCTCTGAGTATATATTACTTCAGAGTTGGATGAAATCAGTATTTCTCATCTATGCATCTCTCCTCCACTCTTCCCTCCCCCAATTTATCTGGCATACACATTATTATGGTTGAATGGATATGCCGTCTTTCCTATTTTTGGATTATAATCATGATGCCTATTCACACAAAGTTGTGGATGTCCAGAAAGTCTTTATGTTCAGAAGCTGGTAAGGCACCAATTTGGCTAAAATTTTTAAACCATCAAATACAATGTTGATAGTAAAAGGTTATCTCACTAGAGAGGATAACTTCAGAGCTGAGGCTGCTGACAAAGTATTTTGGACCCCATCCTGCCCTTCTGAAGTCAGGTCCTGCAATCTATACTTCCAAAGTTCTTTACTCTGCTCAGATATGCCCCGATGTCGTGTATTCCGGACCCTTACAAACATGGCCTCGAAGGGATTGAAAGAGATTGCACTTCTGCTTCACGTGGCATGTACATTTCTTCTACCACCTATTAGAAATGTAACTGTGAGGAATTTTCAATATAAGGAGGTTATCCTGGGAACCCCCAGCTAATTGAGATCAGTTTTTTGATGAAGTTACAGCTGCCAGATCACAAGATTATTGGAACATTGGCCAACAGTGA
Organism: Murina feae; assembly: GCA_004026665.1. Classification (NCBI taxonomy): domain Eukaryota; kingdom Metazoa; phylum Chordata; class Mammalia; order Chiroptera; family Vespertilionidae; genus Murina; species Murina feae. Next base: position 41,820 of record PVJC01003765.1, on the reverse strand, counting down.
TTGCTTTTTTTTTTTTTAAAGATATATTTTTATGAATTTCAGAGAGAGGGAGAGAGAGATAGAAACATCAATGATGAGAGAGAATCATCCATTGACTGCCTCCTGCATGCCCTCTACTGGGGATTACTACTGCAACCCAGGCATGTGCCCTGATGGAGAATCGAATAGTGACCTCCTGGCTCATGGGTCAATGCTCAACACTGAGCCATAGCAGCTGGGCAGCAGTGATTGCTTTTTGATAGAGGCAACAAGCGGCAGCCTGGATTGTGTTGCACCATTTAGGCAAGTACATACACATGGGTTCTCTATGCCCACAGCCTGCTGGGGACCACATGCAGCTTTCTGAGGGTGAGAGGGTCCTGAGAGTTCTCTTAGTTTTGTGCCTTTTGAGAGGTGCTCAGGCATGTCAAGGGTCTCTGTCAAACAAACATCACATTTTCATTTCGTTACTGACAATTACAGTTCGGAAGCAAGAACATTGAGGGACTGGTGTTTTTCCTTTTGAAATATGGAAAGAGCTAAAAATGTCTCTCTGCTTTGTTTCTGGTTCTTCTCAGAGCTGTTCTGCCCAAATAATACCAATTTAGAGGAGGGTATCAGGAAAATAATATTTATAAACTACAACATACCAGGCCCTTTACAAATATAATTACATTTATTTTAGGTGCTAGGTATTACTCTTTCTACTTTACATATTAAGAAACTATGAAGAGAGTAAAGGTCATACAGGTAAGTAAGTTTCAGAGCCTTGCATTCAAATCTAGGTGTAACTCCGAAATACTCTATCATGGTGCTATCCAATTTATTAGCCCTATTAGCCATTATGGCTCTTTTAATTCTAATTCAAATAAAATATAATAACTACTACTTCTTATATGGTAGGTGCTATTCTAAATTTGTTTTGCTACATATAAACTCTTTTAATCCTCACAACAATGAAATAGATGCCATTATTATCTCCATTTTATGGGTGAGGAGACTGAGGCACAGCGAGGTTAAACAATTTTCTAAGGTTATCAAATAAGGAAAAGTAGAACTAGGATTTCACCCATAGCCTGGCTTCAGATATTGGGTGTGTAACCATTATTCTGTTCAAGAATATTTTTATAGGCTTACTTAGGAGAAAGTTTTGAGAGTTAAGTTGCTGATAAAAAATGAAGGCACATGGACTGTAGGCTCCATCCCCAATAAGTGGTGTATAGGTGTGTAGAGATGGTTTTTCTCTCATTGATGTTTCTATCCCTCTCTCCCTCTTCCTTCCTCTCTCTGAAATTAATAAAAACATTTAAAAAAATGGAGGCACAAAAAGCAGTCCATTGTTTTTTAAAAAATAGTTTAAAAATCAAGCAATACTTTATTTTCTTGTCTGTATATGTATATGTGTATGTAAAATACATATTGTACACATGCAAACTATATGTTGCATATCCATATATACATACAAATTTCCACTTTTATGAGACCAACAAGTCAGATGTGGTGTTGTTAATGGCAAGTAAATGATATAGGAAGGAGAGGATATTACAATTGGAAATGACAAATACTATATACTTAACTTTTGGTAACATTTATTTTTTTTCTGCCTGCTTCAACTACAAGTAAAAGAGAAAAGCAGTAGTTCAGAGCAAACCCCAAATGGGCTGAATTTAGCCTTTCAAGTTTGCAACGTAGGTTTAAAAGTTCTTCAAATGTTTCAGGAAAATTCTGGAATGGGGTTTTAGGTTTGACTTGAAATACCGGAAATCAAATTCCTGTTACCCTATCTGTGTATAATTTGAGCACTTGGAAGTTCTAAATTCTTTTGTAATCTGCTTACCTAATGCATTCCTGAGTGGTGTTCTTTTGCCCATCCATCTCAGTTAACTTCACAAAGGAGGCAATAGTGGTTGAGAATAAGAACCACATCCATGTTGAGGCCACTGTCATTTCATTCATTTGAGTTGCTCTGTTGAGAGCTTACTGGTTGGGTGTTTTAGTCTTGTGGATATAGCTTGTGTCTTATGTAAACATGGAAAGTACTCAGAAGGTGCTAGCATTTATATTTATAATTTTTAATTTAAGAATAATAATATGGAAACCTTAATTAAATTTGCATCATTAACTAAGTCTTAAATGGAATCAATTTAGTTCTTAAATGGAATCAATTAAAACTCAGAATATTTTGAGACATTTGAATTAATGGATGATTTCAAAAAAGCGTTGGTATTAAAAACGTAGCTTTTTTAAAGAAGATGGACATGCAACTGATATTTTCTGTTAAGTTTGGTGTGACTTTCCAAATGAAAATTTTAGCCATGAAGATTAAAAATGTCATTATCTTTTTGGTGATAGCTAAGAGTCACCTTAACAAATTGCATGTAATATTAGAACATATCGCTATGATGACCATTCCTGAAAAACTCCTTATCTTTGTGATGGTTATAATCTTACTTGTCTTTCCCACTAGGATGCCTGCTGTAAATACATATTTGTAAACCAACAGAGTATTCTTCAGTACAGAGTAATATGGCACAGAGAATACTTGTTTCATAATTATTCAGACCAATATTTATTTTTTTCAAGAATATAGAGTAAAATTCACTGGACATTACAGATAGCAATGAGGTGATTTGAATTTTTTTCTGTTTGAGTCATAATTTCAGTGTTGGAAATTCTGAAGCTTTGGTGGACTAACCCAATAAAGAGCCTGGCGGAACAAAACCTTAAACCCCAGCGCTCTCTCCAGGAGCCACCGACCAGCCAAGTCTCACCACATTTTGTTCCTGTGTTGACCTGATCTTGGACACACCAGATCTTGATTTAATAGCATTTAAACCTTTTGAGAAATGGATTGTTATCTTGCTTTGCTTAGCTACTGCAGTCAAATATGTACTGTCTCCTGTGCATATTACCCATATACTACTTATGAATGTATGAAACCACAGACCTAGAGGGGGCCTTAGACATATTTAATTCAATGCGCTTGGGTTGCAGATGGAGAAAATGAGAATTTAAGTGGCTGGTATAAGGCCACACAGCTAGTCAGCTGAAGCTTTGCGTACCTATTCCAGCTGGCCTGACCTTGAGTCTGCTCCTCTTATTACTGTTATTTCCGATACATTGTACATTTCCGAGGGGATGGTCAGGTGTTCAAACAAGGACCCAAACATTGCCCAGACCTAGTGACTTTTGTTCCAGTTGCCTTATGGGTGGTTGGGATGTTGACAAGGCATAAATATTTGCCAAAGAATCATGAATCCACTCAGCCAGGATTAAACTTTGATATGCAAATGAAGGGGTGGTTATAAACATGAGAAACATTGATTTCTCTTTATTTTTTTTTTAATAAGTTATAAAACACACAGGGTCAGGTGAGCCATCCAAGAAAACAAACCTTCTCCATGATGTTTCATTGCTTTGAGAATATTACTGGAACTGGAGCTTTGAAAATCTCTGGGAAGAATAAAGGCAAGAAGAAAGAGGGCTGCTTGTCAATCAACAGTAACACACAGACCAGTGAAAACCTGGGCTATGTCCTGAGAGTTTTAGGTAATCCAGGCTCATAATTTGATTTGAGAAGAGCTACTCCAGGCTACCGTGTAATTATAGAAGCATTCACTCGGCTGGCTCCTGTTCGCCTCATCACATTCTACTTCATTGCCCTTTATGCTAAAGCCCTGTTGATGAGAGGGCGGAAACAGTGGGTACAAATAAAGCAATTAGCAGATGGGGAATGCTACCACTGTTTAAGGATAACATCCAATCTTTATTGGTACTTATTAAGTAGAAGTCTAGAGCTTAGAGACAAAGGGAAATATCACAAACCACAAATGAGAAGGGGTGCGGGAACAAAAGAGAATAAGGGAAAAATTAGACCAACAGACCTATTTTATGGCTCACAAATCTAATCACAAAAGCTCATTTTAGAAATAATATAAAACCTGCAATTTATGTATTTTATAGCGAGTTACATTCTCTTGTAATATTCACCATCTTTTTAAAGTTTTTCTGCTTCTCCTGACCTTCTCTTTTACTAGGTGGATTCACTTGAAAAATGTTTTTAACAGCTGCTGTGTTCAAATGAGAGGAGGGTTTTTTTAGTTTGGGTTGTGGTTAAACCCACCAGCAGGGGGAGTTAGAATAATTAGCAAACCTCTGGTCCTGACATCCAGAGCACAGATTCACACTCTTGGCGGAGCTGAAAATGTCCACTGGAGACAAGAAACATAATGGGCAAAAGGAAGAATGCAAGAGGATTTCAAGTGTCCTTGAAATTCTAGTACAAGATATTGAAGTTGGACAAGAAAATAGGGCATAGACTTTCCACTGCCCTCTGTTCACATAGTAATTTACTTATCTGAAAACAGGGATAATAAAAATCTATCCATCTAGAATGCTGTAATTCTCATTTCTCCATGGATAGCATTGCTCTCCTTGCTCCAGCCTTATTTTGTGTGTCTGAGCAGTAATGTAGAGTGTAAATAATTGCCATTCATCTCAGAGCAGCCCTAAGAAGGTGCCCCTGTATTTGATTTTGGCCTAGTGCTTTTGTACTTGAATGTCTTATCAATTAAAGCTCTGCTGTCAACTCCAGCTACCTAAGCAGGGCATAGCTTCCCATTTGAAAAACAGATTTTCAGCTAGTCGACTTAAAGGTCTGTAAGTTTCCAGGAAAATCAATATACTTTTCCTTTGCCTTAGTGTTGGGAGGGTGCTGTGGGTAGAAATGTGTGCAGATATCTAAACAGATAACATTTTTATAGCGTCATTGCTTAATAGAACAGCAATTGATATTGCAAAATTAAGCCTTTATCCTCATTGGGGATAAACTAGGAAAACTATCTTTTTTTTTTTTTTTTTTTTTTTAGGGTATAGTTTTGTCAGCAGTGGCGAGGAGGTCTCTGGCTAGAGATTATCCCTGGCCAGAGATAGTAATCTGTGCCCCCCAGTTGATGACTTGCTGATAGAAATAGATTCAAACAAGAGACACCAAATAACAGCAAAAGCAGGTGAGGATTTATTTGTAGGGAAGCAATACATTCAGGTCCTGGGCGGACAACTCAGCTGGCTGACACTTAACCGAGTGCCCCCATTGGGTGAGGTTTGAGATATTTATATCCCTAGACTGGAATTCCCTTAGGCAAGGAGCTAGTTCCCCTCTCCCTCATGTCTCAGGAAAATATATCTTTGAGCTATAAGGCTCTTTCACCTTGGTGCTATGCCATTGGTTAGACCACGTGGTGGAGGGCTCTGAGTCTTTCCTGCTCATATTGGGGCCTGCCACCTGCATTGTCTCTTTTCAGTTTGTCACACACTTTTTTCCTCCAAGCCCCAGCGGCCTCTCCCAGCCTCTCACCGTCCTATCTGCTTACTCCAACAGTTTGTTCTCCGTTATTCATGCTTCCACTTTTTCATGCTTCCATTATTAAGCAGTCACTTGAGGCAGACCCAGACGGTCAAAAGTAAAATCTCTTTGGCGATGATACTAAAAAGCATGTTTATTTCACCCTTTGAGAGAAAACACAGCTCCCGAATAGGACAGGACAGTATCTCATCAGGCTAAAGGCCTGAAGATGACCATCACCAGGTCTTCCCAAGCATCACTTCAGAATAGGGAGCCCATCAGGCCAAGCAGGGAAAAATACCTTCTAGAAATCTGCAAAATGTTGAACACTCTGCCTTAATGACTTTGCTACCTTAGGTTTTAGTTAATGTAAACATATGCATATCATAATTTTTCTTTTATAATATACATTGCATATTTAAGACATCTTTCATTTGAGGATCTCCATTGTGCTCATAGCTTTTATTAGTATCTCAGTCCTGGCTGGAAAAAATATATAAAAATTTCTAAATGACAAATATGAAGCCATAATTTTACAGGTATGCACAATTTCCACCTGCATATTCTCACATTGTTGTCATCATCATCTTCATAATTACCCCCATTCCTATAATTTGTTGCAGTGCTTCATATCTTTGAAGGCATTTTCATGATTATGAACTCAGTTCTTCTCAGCAACCTCATGGGTATGACAGGTGAAATAATATCATGATTTTACATACAAGGCAACACACACAGAGATGCACTGTGACCCACTCAGGGTGGCCCAGTTTGGCACAATATTTCAGTGTCTAGATCAGTACAAACTGGGAGTGATCTCCACCATTTATCAGGTTAAAGATACAAATGCAAGAAACTGGAAATTGCTTTCAGTAAGTATTCAGCCATTGGAAATGATTAGTACTTTATCAAATGATGAATAGAGCAAAAGACTCAGCATCCTTTTGAGATTGGGAATCTCTCATTGTAGAAATGTGGCAAGTGGTAGAACAGAATACAAAGATGATCATCTTTTCACCCCTCCCTTTCTCACCTCCATGTTTTTCCTGTTGCCTCAGATTAAAAAAAATAAAAATGAGCAACCTGGATGGTTGCAGCTGGGCTGAAAGACTTGTGCTCCTCAATCCTTTTACCTACCAAAGCAGCCACAGAGAGCCCCCCTCTCTCTAAGATTTCACCTTCCTCCAAAGAAGATGATCTTGGTTGGCATTTCAGAGAGGCTGTTGAGGATTATTTTGCTTTGGCAAGCCCATCAGCACACTATTTTTATTGTCCAATTCATCTTGACTCCTAATAAAGATCTTTTCCTTTACATAGTGAAATGTACTTCACAGTCAATGAGTTCAATTTATATTTGATGAAACCAATAAACAAATATCTTTTCCATTGACAGTTTAAAGTACTGAACAAAATGATTTTATTTTTAAAACAATAATTTTACTGTACTGTATTTGTGAAGATCCAGGACAGTTAAAAAGATAAGTAACAAGGAAGACAGGAAACCATTAATGAAGGAAAACATTAATCTGACTGTGAATGTAACCAGAAATACCCACAGTGTATTTCAGACATAGATTCTCCAGGTCCCAGTGTCCCACCTGGCATGCCTTTCAGGGTTCCTTCCCCTCTTGCTGGTAGCCTGAGGCCTCTTTGGGCCTGGCCTGGAGGAAGCCTAAATGAATTATCTCCTCACAGATAATCCACAGTGGACCCCAAATGATGATTGATGCTTCCGTGTTGCCTGGGGCCTCTGCACTTGATGCCACTTAAAACTCCTGCAGGAAATGCTGGGCATCCCATTCCAGGGTGTCCTCAGACCCTATGGCAAATTCCTCATGCTCACTCACAAGGCACACTTCCTGTTGTTTTGGGTGGTCTGCCCAATGCTTAGCTTTGAATATGCTTAAAGGGAGAATAAAGAGCATCTTTTACATTCACAAGTATTTTACAATCGATGGAGCTTGGTGTTGATAGCATACCCTGGAAATAGCATGTTTCTGCATTTGCTATGAGTATTTGGTGACAAGCAGGCCTGATGGGGATTGATAGCACCTCCTGTCTCTGAAGCAGCCAGTTCTGACCAGCTGTTTCTGACTCAGTGAGTTGTTCCTTTTAGATCCTCTTTTCCAGGCAGTGGTTGTTGGTAAATGGAGGACACATTTTTCTCTGTGAGTCCGTATATCTGTACAATCACTGGCCTCTCAGAGACTCCAGATTGGAGGTCTTCATATGCTCGTCTCGCCAGCCTCATGCAAAGTATACACCCCAACTGGCTTGTAAGAGCAGTACATCTAATCACATAATGCCTCTATAATGTGGTTTCTTAAATTAAGTGACCCACAGGATATTAATCTGGTGGTAACAACTCCCCCGGGATGTAGTGCTGGCAGACACTTCAAGAGCAGCTAGTAAATACTATTAAATGTGATATTCATTTCATCTGAACATATGGAAATACAAACAAGTCATGGGAGAACTTCAGCGCTCTGTACATGCTATATTGTTCATAAACCTGTCATAAATAAGTGCCTCTTAAAAGAAAAATCAATTAATAAATGTGCATTGAATTACAACGTTTAAATATTCCATAATATGAGGATCTTCCTTCCTGCCCCCTCTACCCCCATTCCCACCCCTGCCAGGGTCCCCTTGTTATTCAAGCTGTTATAACATTTTCCACTGTGTGCCAAATGTTGGTTCTGTTGTTGTTGATTGAGTTGTTTGGTTGGTCGGCTGCTTAAAAAAAAAAAAAAAAAAAAAAGGAAAAATCTGTAAGCTATAAAATGCATCTTCTTTTTTCCTTTGTCTGTGTGTTAGAGTCTCGCTTGGCACTGGGGCCCCACCCCAAACCTCCCACCAAGAGCATGTCATATTTCTATATGCTCCTGCATGTTCAGCTCTACCTCTTTTGAAAAGATGCCCAAAACCAAGCAATGTTTACATAAGGAAAAGGGAGTTTCACTTTTATGCGGTGACTTCTACATGCAGCAGAGAGCTTTCCTAGCCATACCTGGTACTTTGTTTACGGGTGGACTTCTATTTTCCTAATGTGATGGTTTTATCCAGCTCTGACAACATATTTCTTTAGGAGATTACACACCTGGAATTAACTTTTCCTGCCAAGAATTACAGTGCACCTGGAAGTACTAAATCTTTTTTTTTTTTTTTAAATCTATGTCGTTGAAACTTTTCATCATGAAATCGCCTGTCTTGAACTTGACCCGTCTCTTGAGGAAAAGCTGAAGGACCAGAGTTTGATAGGTGTGTGGATGCTGGTGTTATGAAGTCAATATATCCAGGGAGTGTTGACTTCTCACCTGCCAAATACTCGCTCCCTGCATCCCACTCCCGAGTCCCTCACCGGTTAGGTGATTCTGCTAGCCGTATAACAGGGAAATGTGAGCATGGACTTTCGGCAGAGTGTTTGCTATGTTTACACCAGTTCTAACACTCATCCCCATTAATGTTTGATACAGTTCCCAACAGGTTTAAGTAGATGTCAGACACCATATCTATTGTGGCATGATATGCACAAGGATAATGATAAAGGGCCATTTTTTATTTTTAGGGATGTCTTTCCTAAAGACAAATGTGCTAACTGATTAAGTATTTTGAGAATACTTTCTATGAGTATGGATGCCACGAAAATTATCGCATCCATTACTTTTAAAAATCATGCAGGTTGTTTATTCTAAAGTGTAGCCACGCCATCAGTTTGGAGGCCTCTGACATTTATTTGGTGCCTGTTGAAAAACGGTTGATGATACCTTGTGAGGTCTAACTGCAGGACTGTCTTGAAGAGAGTTGAAATTATGAGTTGCAAAACTTCTCACAAACACATGCTGACACATCAGAAAGATAATACAGTGAGTGTGTTAGAAATTACTTTAATGATTTCTTTGGTGGGGGGGATGGGTCTAGGAAATTTAGAGAAAAAAATATCTTTTAAATATTTTTATCAGTTTTAGATCTCCCACTTTTGCCATGAAACTCGACTATGCTCTCCTTTTTTCTTGACGTGGAGTTGTGTGGATTGAACAACACATGCTTTTATCCTTAGTTCTCCTTGCCCTGCTATGTTTGGTTATATCTGAAGTTTGCCAAACAGGTTCTGCTTATTCTTGTCAAACAAGGATCATTTCTTGGTTGCTTGGTTTTGTCTCATATAGTGTCAGCATTTTAAAGGCCCAAAGTTGCCATAGTGACAAATTACATGAGCATAAACATTTATTCTGTTTAAGACAAACACTCTACAAATTAAGAAAAGGGATAGAAAAAAAAATCATAGATAAACCAATATATTTATTTTGATGGACTTTTTAAGACACCACGAGAATGATATTTTAAGCGATGTAAATGTTTAGTTTAAAAAAAGGAGTACGCGACAAAATGTCAACACATTAAAATATACCTGCTACCAAACTGAAATATAAATAATTGAATTTCACCAATTACTATTCTCTAACGGTGGTTTAATTTTATATGAATGTGACTAAATTCTACCCTGAGTATAGATAAACTCATTATGTCCTTTAAGTAGTTCGAATTTCCTGATAACCAGCAGTCAAACCGAGGAACAAGCAGAATTAGTAGCCAAGTCTAATAAATGACTGGGAAAAATTGTATCTGTCTCATCCTTCTGGTTCCCACACACTCTGGTTACATCATTACTTAGCCTGTAAACTCGGAGACCAATTGGGTTCCAGAGCTTGGGTCAGGTGACCAAAACATCAAAATGTGTCTGAAACTCTACCCTAAAGATGGGGTTTCAGTGGGGGCCTCTGGATAGCTGACTCCTCCGCGGCTGCTGTGCAATTTTCGTATTTTATTTCACCTTTGCTTTCAGGCTTAGCTCTTGGTCCCACAGATTGACGGCCGCAGCAAACTTGTTGATGTGGGTTTTTCTGTGCAGGTGCATGAACAAAATTATTTCCTGTGCCACATACTACACTCGGTTATGTAATAGCTGAACAACAACAACAACTGGACTTTCCCCAATGACTTAGTTTTCAGTAGCAGAGAGAATTCTAACCCCTTCCTTTGATCTTTTTGTTTTGTTTTCGAAGAGTGTTTTGGGTTTTAGTCTGGTTTAAAATGTTTTAATATTTAAATCTACAAAACTCAAAAGCCAAGTTTATTGGGTCCACTGGAAGCAACGCCCCCACGGGGGAGAGGAAATGCTGTGCTCCCCTAAGAGGAACGGAATGTGTAACTCTATCGCCTTGCTAAGGTTTCACAGGGCAAGTATAGTGATGACAACAACTGCTTGTTTTCTGCAGATGTAGAAAGGCATTTTTTTTTTTTTTTTACTTGTGCAGGAAGCGACAAAAAACCTGGTCTTAGAGGATAGGTGGGTTGCCTTGCAAGAAATAAACCAAACAATCCTTAAAGTTGTAGTAACACATACAGAGCCAAAAGCTTGACACCTTTGCACACAAATGTGTTTTCATGTTCAGGTTTAACATTTCTCTCGATTGCTTCCATAGGTTCTGTGACCAGTTCTGACTGAGAATTTCTTCCAAACTCTCTTGAAAGTAAAAGGGATCAGCAGTGGAGACTCCATGGGAAACCATCCTTGAGACATTGTTATCACGGTGGTTAGAGATCCCCCTGCTCAGGGGCAAGGATGAGGCAGGAGAGGAGGAGGAAACGCAGGTGAAAATTAATTTTGTCAAAAACCAAACCAAACCAAACAAATGGCCCTCTGAAGCCACTGTTCTTAGATCAAAGGATTACATGTAAAATGTGTTCCATGATTTATACAACAAACAGTGTGTGCTAATTATTATGCTAGGTAGTAGGGATCCAAAGAAGGTAATGGGTGATGGGGAAAATGATGGTGATGATGACAATGACAACAGCGAATATTCATGAAATGCCACTGTCTCCTGCACTGTACCAGGTGCTCCCTCAGTTCATCCTAACCTTTGCATTCATCCAGAAGGTAATCATTATTATCCCCTTAAATGAGGAAAAACCGAGGATCAGAAAAATTCAATGGTTTGCTCAAGATCATGCAGCTGTTATGTGGTGGTCCAGCATGATAGGATTCCATCCTCCATCTGATTTAATCCGTGGTGACCTCTGTCCTCCACTGTCCCACATTGCCTCCCTGGACAATTCCTTCTTTGTTCTTTTTTTTTTTTTTTTAATATATTTTATTGATTTTTTTACGGAGAGGAAGGGAGAGGGACAGAAAGCTAGAAACACCAATGAGAGAGAAACATCGATCAGCCGCCCCCTGCACACTCCCCACTGGGGATGTGCCCACAACCAAGACACACGCCCTTGACTGGAATCGAACCTGGGACCCTTCAGTCCGCAGGCCGATGCTCTATACACTGAGCCAAACCAGTTAGGGCTTTCTTTGTTCTTATGGTACTCTTAATCTTGTGGTGGAGTAAACTGAATAAGTGAAATTATACATGTTGAAACATTGACAGGACTAAGGACTTGAGGAAAGTGAAAGTTTCACAGAAGGAAAGGTTGGGCAGCAGAGAAGTGAGGCAGGTGGGTGGTCAATGAACGCTCGGTTGTTTTTCCCCTGCAGGTAATCCCTCCACAATCACTGATAACTGCAAAGCCATCCCTGAAAGTGATGTGTTAGGCAGAGGGAACTGCCGTCCCCGCGGGTGCCAGCCAAAGAAAGCAACTAGGTGCTCACATGTTTTCCAGTACAAGTGCTTCATTATTGATGCATGGTCCAAGGCCTCGGTACATGCTGTTACTAATATTAGGTTTCAGCAGAGAATAATGAACAGAAGCACTGGACTGGATGTCTTAACATTTTTTAAACAGTGTTCACCATGCTAAAGTCTATTTCTAGCCTAATTGGGGGTCTTTACATAAACAAGAGGGGGACTCTGTAGTGTTGGGGAGGTATAATTTTCCCACAGCTTAGCAACAGGAAGGGTAGGAGTCAGCATGATCAAGACCCAGTGGAAGGTTAATGCAGATCAGGTCCCCCCCATAGGTCTTTTTACTTGTGCAGGAAGTTAGACAAGAAAAGGAGAGACCTCCTGAGTCAGGATTCTAGCTAGAAAGTGGGACCAGCTCCTTGCCTTGAAATTACATCCCATCATGAAGGGAAGGAGGAGGAGAACTCTCCCAATGGGGTCCTGGTCCCTACATGTGGCCCCTAGAGCAGGGCCCACTTACCTGTTAGGCACAGTGCCTATGGGACCCATGGCACTTTTAGTGGCTCGTATAAATATTTTCATTTTGATTCTGTTTAAAACAAGAAGAAAAAATGGAAATAATCCTATATAATAAAGAGGGAATATGCAAATTGACCATCACTCTGCCACAAAGATGGCGGCACCCACAGCTGAGGCGAGGGTTTCTGTGACACAAGTTGGCTACACCTACAGCTGAGGCCAAGTTCCCATAATGAGCCTTAATGAGCAATCAGCAGCAATCTGAGGCTGTACCCCCTCCTCCCACCCCTGTGGAGCTTGACAGGGGACCTCAAGCCATGCCCCCAGCCCCCCACCTGGCAGGGCTTGACAGGGGACCTGAGGCTGCTCCTCCCATCCAGCGGGGCTTAATGAGGGACCTCAAGGTGTGCCCCCCCCAATGCTGCTGGGAGACCTCAGGCTGCTTCCTCCACCCTTGTGCCAGGCTGGTGAACGTCAAGCCGTGCCCCCTACCCCAGTACCAGGCCTGGGGATCTGAGGCCACACCCCCTAAACCCTGGTGCTGGGCTGAGAGACCTGAGGCCGCCCTCCCCTCCTGCCCAGTGGGGCTTGACAGGGGATCTCAGGCTGCTCCCCTTGCCCCGAACCAGGGGAACTCAGGCTGCACCCACCACCTGGAAGGGCTTGATGGGGGACCTGAGGCTGCACCCCCCTCCTGGTGGGGCTTAATGAGGAACCTCAGGCCATACCCCCACCCCGGCACCAAGCCAGGGGACCTGAGGCTGCGCCCCCTGCCCAGCGGGCTTGACAAGGGTAAGACCAGATGGGTCTAGATCTAGCCCAATGGGGGAGGGGGCGGCTGGCTGGGTCTGGGTCTCATGTGATTTTGAGGCACACATGGGTGGGCAGGGACTTGACTCTGGGTCCCATGGTGTGCCCCAGACTCTGACAGGAGGGAGATTTTCATATAGATTTTACTAATTTTCTTTAATCTCTGACACTTCTATTATAGAGAAAGGGCAAATAGCAATATTAAAGTATTTCCTCTAATTAATTCCCTTTTAATGTGCATGAATTTTGTGCACCAGGTCACTAGTAATAATAATAATAATAGTAATAATAAAAGTAATAGTAATAATAAATAATATATCATAATGAACCCAGCCTGGTTTATTGCATCTTTGTACCAGTATAGTCATAAAGTATAACTTCTGATTCTTCTCATGGAGAAATGGAGCCACGATGGCAAAATACCTGTGCTCATGAAAATCCTCATGTGGTCCTGCTCCAAAAAGGCCACATGGCGGTGGCACTGGGTGGGGTGTTAACTAAGTTAAATTATTTCATTAGGCAACCTGTTCTTCCTTACCATTGTTTTCTGTAGATCTTACTAAGAGAGATTTCAAAGAGTTTACTGATTATGTTTTCTTTTAGAATTTTTATGGTTTTGAATCTTACATTTAAGTCTGTGATCCATTGTAAGTTTATGCTTATATATGGTTTAAGAAAGTGATCTAGTTTCATTCTTTTGCATGTGCTTGTCCAATTTTCTCAACACCATTTATTGAAGAGTCTGTCTTTACCACATTGTATATTCTTGCCTTCTTTGCCATAGATTAATTGATCATATAGGCATAGGTTTGTTTCTGAGCTTTCTATTTTGTTCCATTGATTTATGTGTCTGTTGTCATGCCAGTACTGTACTGTTTTGATTACTATAGTCTTACAATATAGTCTGATATCAGGTAGTGTGATACCTCCAACTTTGCTTTTCTTTCTCAAGATTACTTTGGTTATTTGGGTTTGGCACTTGCTTTGGCTGTTTTTGTGGTTCCATATAACTTTAGGATTGTTTGTACTATTTCTCTGAAAAGTGCCATTGGTTTTTCGGTGGGGATTGTATTGAATCTATAGCTTTCTTAAGGTAGTATCGACATTTTAGCAATGTTAATTTTTTTTATCCATGAGCATGGTGTATGCTTCCATTTATTTGTATATTTTTCAATTTCTTTTTTCAATGTTTTATAGTTTTCTGACTACTGGTCTTTTACCTCTTTGGTTAAATTTATTCTGAGGTATTTTATTCTTTTTGTTGCAATTGTAAATGGGATTGTTCTCTTAATTTTTCTTTTGGATAGTTCATTATCTAATCTAATAAGAGTGTAATATTGAAATTGACCGTTTCTTTGGGATGCCTAAGCCACACCCACCAGCCAATCATAGAAACTGCATGCAAATTAACCCAGCCAACATGAAGGCCGGCAGTCATGGAGCTGCTAGAGTAAACAGGCAGCTTCCATTGTAGCAGGAGTAAAACTGTTTGCCGGCTGGGGTTCTCCTGGCTCCAGGCAACAACATATTTGCAACATTGTCTCAATTACAGAAGCCTCGGAGCGATGGAGGAAACTGCCTGCCTAGAGTCTACTAAGGCAACATTCTTTCAATTTTAGAAGCCATGAGCTGAAGCAGACAGGAGGCTTTGTTACCTGCCTAGGCCTTGGCTTAAAGGAACAATTATAGAAGGTAAATAAACCCCAGAAACCTGCTTCCAGCCAGCCTTGCTGTGACATTGGGTCAATGGGAGCTCTGGGCAGCCTGAAAGCCTGAAAAGAGCCCTCAGTCCATTACCCATGCTGGCCAGGTACCCCAGTAGGGACCCAAAACCTGAAGGGACTGTGGGCAGCCTGAAAGCCTGAAAATGGCCCTCAGACCCGCACCCAGGCTGGCCATACCCCAATGGGGTGAGGGATCCCACTGGGGAGCTTGGCCAGCCTGCAAACAGCCATCAGCTCCTTACCCAGGCTGGCCAGGTACCCCAGTAGGGACCCAAAACCTGAAGGGACTGTGGGCAGCCTGAAAGCCTGAAAATGGCTCTCAGACCCGCACCCAGGCTGGCCACACCCCAGTGGAGTGAGGGATCCCACTGGGGGGCTTGGGCAGCCTATACACAGCCATCAGCCCCTCACCCAGGCTGGCCAGTTACCCCAGTAGGGACCCAAAACCAAACCTGAAGGGGCTGTGGGCAGCCTGAAAATGACCCTCAGCCCATCACCGAGGTTGGCCACACCCCAATGGAGTGAGGGTCCACACTGGGGAGGCTTGACCAGCCTGAAAACAGCCATCAGCTGCTCACCCAGCAGGTGGACATCCTCTGAGGGGTCCCAGACTGCGAGAGGGCACAGGTTGGGCTGAGGGACCTCCTGAGTGCACAAATTTTTGTGCACCGGGCCCCTAGTTGGTGTATAAAAATGCAACTGATTTATGAATATTAATTTTGTATCCTGCTACTTTACTAAATTCATTTATTAGTTTTAATAGCTTTTTTTGGTTGCAATCTTTAGAGTTCTCTATATATAGTATCATGCCATCTGTAATGACAGTTTTACTTCTTTCTTTCTGTGAATCACTGGGTTTTAAGTAAGCACCAAGCTCTATTTATTAGTGTCTCATAATGAGGCTTCAGACAATATGTGGATCTTGCTTGGCCCATTCATGTAACAAACATTTATTAAGCCCCTACTACATATTGGCCTCTGTGCTACCTGTTTGGTTTACAGAGAACAACAAAACAGACTATTTGTGTGCCCTATGGAGTTTACACTCTAATGGAGAGGAACAGATAATAAAAATTTAAATAATGGAAAAGGTGCTTGCAAGTTTCTGTCATACCATTCCAGTGGATATCTATTATTTTGGCTTTTTAGTAACAACAATCCAATCTTCCCTGGCACACAGTCTTGGTTGACTATTAGTCAAAGGATCCTCCCTTTTCCTAGTCACTAAACTGTGAGAAGTGGGCATGTGACCCAAGTTCAACCAGTCAGAATCTCTTTCCTGGATATTTGAAGGGCTGGGTGTTAATACTGTGGATATGTAACCAATTTCTGAGAAAAGATTACCTTTGATATCATGGAGTGGTCACAAACAGCCGTAATGAATTGGGTTCATGAGTTACCTATGAGTAAATCTATGGGTAAACTATATTGGCCCTAAATTTCCATCACCTGGTGTCCTTGTTTTGGAAAGTAATAGGGATCATTAAGAAGAATGTAAGCATAGGTCATAAAATAATTGGATCAGCATAGTATAATGGAAAGAGCTTGGGAGTTGCACAGATTTGGATCCCAAATAAAGCTTTGTCCGTGGATAGTTGTGTAATGCATGTAACACCAACTCTGTGGAGTTGTTGGGAGGTTTAAATCTAGAGAGCCTACCATAGTGCACCTGGCCACAAATGTTAGTTCTTTCTCCTTACCTGCTTCTTCTCTACTACCTCTCACAACCCCCATCCCATACTGTCTTCATAATTACTATGTTGTGAGATTGGCAGGAAATTTAAAATAATGTGCAATTACAACCCCGTGGAAAGTGAGGAAATAGAAAGGATTGGAAGGCTGTCTCGTGAATCCTTAGCCACCTCCTCCTTTCTGCAGATATTGTAGGCTTAGAGTTAAGTATGGACCGGAAACTCAAGAGTTGGCTAGCTCTGTGGCTCATGAACTCTGCCTGGCATGAACACGTCTGTTTCAGCACATCTGCGATTGCCATATCACCAGCATTGCAGAATTGAGGATTACTTTCATTGTGCATTGGATCAGCAGATCTGGTGACATAATATTGCAGTATGAAGAAGGATTACTCACCAGTTTCTGGATGCTACATTTTTAGAAACAAACTCCACTTAACGATGTGTTGGATCTAACAACTTCCCCCTTTTCCTCACTCCCACTCTCCAATCACCCAACCAACAAATAGCACTTAATGCACAAACAGCCCTCTTGGGACCCGATGAATACAGTTTTTCTTCAGGATAAAACAGGATATTCTCCCAAAGTAAAGGTTTTATATTACTTCTTTAGTTATTAACAACAGATGTACCATGTTTATAATGATTCTGGATTTACAGAAAGCAACTTGCATAAGGTAACATAATACAGAATTTGTGAGTCATTTCTGAGGGAAAAAATAGGAACAATATCTAGTCTGCAAGCTAGACTAGGCACTTGGTCGTTAGAAAATATGGCTACATCTCAGAGCAAACAAAGAAGAGAACTTATTTCTACTGCTGTCAGATACCCACTCAGGGATTTTGCTGTGTCATCTTTACACCTGTGACTCCACTTGCAGAAAAAGGATCTCAGACGTAGGCTCTGACCCAGCTCTAGCATATGGCAAAGCTCAGTTGCATGCTGCATCCTGTAATTTTCTGACCTGCCTCCAAGCCAGGACCATGTTCCTTACCTGGTGTCTTTTCCCAAGCACTGTGTTTTTATCCTCATCTAGGCTACCACAGAGCCTTGATGTTCCTCCACCTTGAATGTAATTTCTTCTTCTCTTTGTAGCCTCGTTTTTGTCTACTTGCAGATGGTTGACCAGTTTTTGGGCTTCTGTGTCACCCAGTCAGCTGTGGAGTGTGGAGTGAGTAGGGCCCTGTGGATAAATGTAAAAATGAAGTGTGTGTGTGTGTGTGTGTGTGTGTGTGTGTTGGGGGTGATGATCCCTTTATTGCAGTGGTTCTCAACCTCCTAATGCCGCAACCCTTTAATACAGTTCCTCATGTTGTGGTGACCCCCCCAACCATAAAATTATTTTCGTTGCTACTTCATAACTGTAGTTTTGTTACTGTTATGAATCATAATGTAAATGTCTGGTATATAGGATGTATTTAGGCGACCCCTGTGAAAGGGTCATTCGACCCCCAAAAGGGTCATGACCCACAGGTTGAGAACCGCTGCTTTGTTGGGTGCTTATTACATGCCAGACACTGCTGTAAGTTAGTTTTTGTCACATTTAATTTTCACAATAGCTATCTAAAGTAGGAGTTTGGGCAGACCTGCATGTAAATCCTGCTATAGGCAGGCACTATTCATATATGTATGGCTAATTTCGGTATTCTATCTTTGCATGGTTCAAAAAACTGCTTTATCTCATATATCCAGAAAAGATTAAAAAATTATTTTATGAAAGCATTTCTCAATTTTCTTTGTATTTGAAGTTCTGATGACCAAACTGGATATATGCTATATTCATTTTTTAAATCCCAAAGTACAAAGAAGTGCTCAAAAGTATACAAACTGTTCTCATTTAGTCTATGCAAGCAGCAGAAAGTAAAATATAATGGTCTACTTATTGTGCTGTGATTGACAGCCAAACCTTAGAGCAGTTTGCACTCTGATCAGTTAGCAGGGTTTCTCCCGCAACCTTGAGGTCCAAATCTCTCTGCCCTTTATTGTGAAGTTACTGTCCTTTGACTCTTTGGAGAGACCAAGACCCAAATCTTCTAAAAGTCATCCCTGAGTCCTCACTAACACGTACAGTAAATGACTGATTGTCTCTATTATCGGACCATGGCAGGCACAGAGAAATACCTAACTCACTTAGCAAAACTTAACCTAATTGGGACTATAATCAAAGGTGACTGGAATGCTCCAGAAAGTTACCTGGAGACCTGGATTTGGTGTCTTTTGAAGTTTTGGTAAAATAAATGCTACTTTCTTTGTGCTTGTATTTTTCTTTCCTTCCAAAAGGCGAGTGAGGAGGGAAAAAAAAATGAAAGGAAAGCTAAAGCATCTCGTCTTGCACAACCTTCCCTTCTCTCTTTCTCTGTAGCAGCAAGTGACACAGGGCTGCTGGGCTGGTTCAGGGGGTTACACATATAAAGTCCTTATCACCTGCGCTATTTAAAGTGGGATGGAAAAGTGCAGTGAAGACGTCCTGGAGGAAATGTGCTCTCCTGGGGCAGCCAGGGTCCTTTTCATCTCCCCCTCAAGGCAACCCTCACCTAATTGAATGCATCATTTAGCTTGGCATCAGTGAGAAAAGCCTCCCCAGGCCCTCTCACAGCGACCCCAGGGCTCCACAAAAAGACTGAGCAGGAGGGTTACCGGGTCTCACTTCTCCATTCAGAATCCCTTCTTAAGGGAAGCTGCAAAAACGGACATGGAGCCAAATGAGGAAATTGAAGAGTGCAAGCCTTAAATGACAAAGAAGTGCATTCTCTGAAGCTTACCAATCTTTCCACCCAGGAGATAGGAGGAGCCCTTGGTACATTCATAGGTGTGTAGGGAGGGAGGGAGAGAGGGAGGGAGGGGGGAGGAAGGAAGAGTCATTGAGGACCCCCTAGGTCAAGGCTCTATACTAGGCTTTTGGCACTGTATCAGCTAACCTCTTCAATGCCCTTTAGAGATCTACTAGAGGCCCAATGCATGAAATTTGTTCAAGGGGCTCTACCCTCGCAGCCCCGGCTTCATCCTGAAGGTCGTCTGGAAGGATGTCCAGAAGGTCGTCTGGCTGTCCAGTCTAATTATCATATTATGCTTTTGCTAGAGGCCCAATGCACAAAATTCATACAAGAGGCATGGTCCTCACAGCTGTGGTGGCTTGCCTCAGCCCTCACAGCCCCGGCTTCATCCGGAAGATCATCTGGAAGGTCATTTGGCTGTCTCGTCTAACTAACAAATTACTCTTTTATTATTATAGATTATTATAGACTAGAGGCACGATGCACAAAATTTGTGCAAGGGTAGGCCCTCACAGCCCCAGCTGGCTCAAGGCCCTGGCTGCCACATGGCCCTGTGGCCCCACCCCCTGATTCACTGGACGTTCTGCAAGGTCGTTCCAGAAGGTTGTTCTGTCATCTGGTCTAATTAGCATATTAGCTTTTTATTATATAGGATTTTTAAATCTCAAATTTGAAGATTAGCAAACAGATACTCCCAGGAGTTGGGTATTTTCTCTGAAGATGCAGAAGTAAGGGGCAGAAACAAAATTTGAACCTACGTAATCTGTTCCACCAGTCTTTCCCCTCATCCCTTTCATACTGTTCTGGGGTCTGGCATTGACTACAGGATTTTCAACTAAAACCAGCCCAGAGTTCAATCTGTGGGAGGCCTTGGTGTTCTCCCAGCTGGGAAGAATTCAAGGCAAGGCCAGTGAACAAGTCGCTTTCAGAGATGTGTGGGAGAGAAGTCACTTGCGCTCACTGGCTGGAAAGTTCAGGTGCAGCGTGGCTGTCTGTGGGTGGGCCTGTTGCACCTACAGGACCCTGTCTTGAGGACACCTGCCTTCCACAATATTGGGTCCACAAGTCACTGTGATTCAGAAACCCATTACTAATTTCTTCATGTTTTCTAAATCTAAAAAAAAAAAAAAAAAAAAGTCTTTGGATGGGAAGACTTCTATTGCTCGTTCTGCTAAGCTGTACAGTTTGCCTCTGTTTTGTGCAAATGTGTGCTGAAATTATCTTAAAAATTTAATTTGATGGTTCTGTGTACTAGTCATGTTTTATCTTGCTTAGGGTAAGTTGCTGCAGAATTTCACGCAGTCATTTGATTGATCTACCATGATTTGAAAGAAGAGTTGCTTTTTTCAACTGATAATCTTATTTAATATCTCTGATTTACTACAACAAGATACATTTTAATGTTATCTGCCAATACTGTGTATCAGATATGTGTGCCAAAATATTTCCTACCTCCTGCTATGCAGTTTTGAACACAATGTTGGAAAGTTCTTTTGTGTTTTGTCATTTAAACAAAATATTGACAGAACAGGAGGCTATCTTCTGAGAAGAGAGGATAGTTCAGTGTGTGTAAGTGAGACTTGCAGAGAAAGTCAGTGTTGCTGGGTGTATTATAGTAACTGCATTTTAATATCATGGTAAATAAAACTCTTATTAAAGCTTTTGTGATAATTATTGAAATGATATCTTTTATTATTTAAACTAGTAGCCCAATAATTTTGAGCTACCTGACCCTGGTCAACTGCCAACTCCATCATTTATTAGCTGCATATTCTCGGGCAAGTGTTCTCTAAGTCTTATATCTTTTCATTTCTAAGATGGGATAACAACACCCTAATTGTGGAGTTTGTCTGAGGAGGTGAGGATTCTAGGAAGTAAGTTGACTAGTGTATACAGATGTACATGACAGACACTCACTACATGAAATTTATTATTTTTAGTCCTGGAGAGCAGTGCTTATTTTTTAGTGTTTTGACTAGATGGGATTTAGTGATATTATTCTGAATTGAAAACTCTCAAAACCACAAAAGGGCACCTATTATAATGTACAAATATTTTTTAACATTGAGATGTTTGGAAATTGAAATCAACCAACCTCCTAATCTATTAATTCCAGTAGAATTGGGAATACATGAAGATGGTTATATTAAATCTTTATGAGCAGACAAACTCCTATGTACAATGCAGATGTTATGATAGACGTCAGTATTGGTATTAAGGTATGCTTCATGTTTCCACTAGTAATAAGCTATGATTAATTCAAGTAAGTAAACCAAGAATATACAGTAGTATAATTTTCTTATTCATCACCAAAAGAATGTGTGTATGTCACTTGTGTTTAAAGAACTCTCCTGATAAAACTTGTTCTAGGTATAATATGGCAAGTACAGTGGTTTTACCAGACAAAGCTATGCAATATGAAAAGTATTTCATAAAGGAAATTATTTTTATCTTAAAGGAAGTACTAAATAACTACTACATCAAATCAACACAATATAGACAATTAAAAGTTTGTTATACCATTGATCCTGAACAACATGGGTTTGAACTGTGTGGGTTCACTTATATGCAGATTTTTTCAATAAATACCTGTAGTGTTTCTGATCCATGGTTGGGAGTCTGCAGCTAACTGAATGCATTGATCTATGCAAGTAATTTCCAACTGGTATGCCGCAAGAATTTTTAAAAAACATGCAATACCTGACAACTGGTATAATTAAGTTTCGGGGAGCCAAATTATTGACTACTCTGGGGTTGGTGCCCCTAAACCCTACATTGTTCAAAAGTCAACTGTATATGAATTTTATCTAAGCTTTTTTTGGTGCACTAATGTTTGCAGTTTCTATTATGCCTTTAGATAATGAGTTCTCACAGTAGTTACCCAATGAATTGAACAAAACAGGGCAGTTACCTATAACTAACACTTCCTGAGTTCACTTTTTCCTTCTGTTAATATGAATGGAAGTGCCTCCCTAGCAATCCTAAATTCACATGCAGTTTGTGAAGTCAAATGAGACTGTGGGTAACAGAAAGATCTATGGACAGAGTACTACACAGGCGTAAGAAATATATTTAAGTTGCCATCTTCCCGGGTAAATTAGTGTCCTAATTATTGTGGCCTAGGTATTTTTTTTCCTTTAAAGGTTACTCACTAGAATTTGGTGAACAAATATATGTCAAAGATTTTAATGCCAGAGTTTCTTTAATGGGTAATGATGAAAATTAAAACAACTAAAAACACTAACATCTGTAGATTAACTAGATATTGTCAGTGACTTTTAAAATGTAATTTATGATTAATTTCCTTATATGCTCACTCTCTTTCCTCCAAAACCTTTTAATTACCGCTTATATTAAGGAAACATGAAAGAAAGGACAATTTACATTAGTTTCTACATATTAGGATATATTGCCTGTTTTAACTTTAGATCTGAGAAAATTAATTGTGATTTAATTACCTTACACCTTCCAAGAACTTAACCCTTGAGTAAATAAGAAGTGGATTTGCTTGCTTTTAAACTTTATTTAATAACATCCTTGTGGTTGGAATGTTCTTTAAGGATGAACTAGTAAACCTAGGTTCCTAACATCACTTACACAATGCATGCGCATGGTTCCCAACAGTGACCTTCTCTACCCCCAAATCAAAGAACCACTAATGCCTGGATTTACATACATTTTCTACCTGGAAGTCTTTCTCTATTACCACTTACAAGTATGATCGATTTGGCCCATAAAGCTTGCCTTGATATTGTTTGAACATCAGTTGATTCTTCTGCCAATAGAGACCAAGATAATCAAAACAGGAAGTAATATGAAAGTTAGGCAAGAGGGAAAGCTTCTCTAGGAATAGATGCTCTCAGGAGTGGAAGTTCAGTCTCAAGAGGAATTCAAAGTATCTAATTAGGTGGGAGTGCATTGTTAAACACAGACCCAAGTACTGGCTCCCCTTTCTGAAACATCTGTCTGGTTCCAGTTTTCTCTTTCATCCCCTGTACTGAATATATTTTAGTGTATATTGCTGGCTTCCCATGTAAACTGATATATGGCATAACCCAAAAGACACAATATCTAAAAGCACTAGGATATTTTCAAGCCAATCTTCTCAAGAAAAGATGATTATGTTTTACAAGAGGAAATATTTCTACTATTAGCCTTATTTCTCTAACGATTTTCTGGCCCAGATGAAAGCAGTAAATACCTACTCATTCTCAACTAATCTTGAATAACTTTTGAATAATCCATTTGTTTTGAAGTACGAATGCATATTCAGGATGTTGCATCCCTGCCATTTCTTTATCACTTTTGTTGGATTTCCTAGTTCAAAAGAAATATGTCTTGCAGATTTAACCTTAATCACATGGATTGAGATTAATAGTAAAAGAAAATATTACATGTTGTCAATTGAAACACTTCATCACATTTAATCTTACAGATCAGATTTGGGAAGTTATAAAATATGGTTTCTTTCTTAGTCTGGGTTACCCTAGAGAGCAGAGCCTGAGAAAATAACTTGCATTTAGGCAGTTTATTTGGTAAGTGATCCCAAGACTCAACAGGTGGAAGGACTTGTCCATTGCTTCCCATCTCCTTTCGGTTGAGGGTTGTGGGATAACTCCCTTGTACTTGTGTTGTGCAAGCATCCATGTAAACTGTGGGCATCCCACTCCTTCAGTATCAGAAAAGCACTATGGCAAGTCAAAGGCATGCTTGAGGCAAGATGTGGTAACTTGTTGCCACATAACTGTTCACCACAGCCATAATTGAAATGGAATCAGAAGTAAGGCCAAAAGGAAGAGAGACAGGGTACAAGACACATCTGATTCTGTCCACCTCCTGCTTGTACCACACATTAAGACCAATTTGTCACAAAACCTTCAAAGTGCTGGCTTCTGTAGTCACTCCAAAAGAGATTAATACAAAAGATTAATATAACAAGCTACAATCTCCACTGTGGCACTGGCCCTGAGGTCAAAATTGACATTCGTCATCTAACTACTGCAATGTCCATGCTAGATTTTCCTCTCCCTCGCCCAGTACTTCATTTCCTCTAGATTACTTGCTTGGTGGTGTGCCAATATTTTCATCCTTGATGGATCTGAGCCCTTTATTTCATTGTCCTTGTTGAGCTGTTATTGCTATAATTGGCTATTTACCAATATCACCTTGAATAGAAGTATCCAGAGATACCCAGTGAATCCCCTGTATTCCAGACATATTCTCTCTGTCTTCATTGTGTACAGGGAAACCCTACTCCTCAAGATAACAACATTCAATTACTTTCCTCCCATCACCAGTATAGTAACTCCTTTCTTTGGCTGCTAGGTCACTGTGTGAGGAACCCAGAGTTAATAGGCAACAGTCAGCTTCCAGTTTTATGGAACTCTCACAGGTCCCCTTAGTGGAAATAGTACCAGGACCTCTACATATTCTGTAAGTAGACCACTGTGAATGAGGGTGAGAGGGACAACTTCTACTTCTACTTGTTGGTGTCTAGCCCCCTTTATTCTTGTTATTGGGAGAACAGCACATCTGTATGTTTAGTTCTCATATACTTTATTTTGATGGGCAATGTCCCAACTATATAGAGGTCTTTTTCTTGAGTTACCACTTTAGTTGAGCCTTTAGTAATTCCTTTGTTCTAGTAGGCTGGCTACTTCCAGGTGATGCACTTTGTGGTAGGAGTAATGGATCTTTTGCTCATGCATTGATTGTTGAATATCCTTCCCTGTAAAATAGGTCCCTTGATTTGAAATGATATTGTGTGGGAATGCCATGACAGTAAGTTGAGCATTCTATATACCCTTGAATGGTGATGCTGGCTGAAAGGGAAATCAAAGCCATATGGGAGTATGTATCACTGTTGAATCACTGCCTCCTCCAGGGCAGAAGGAATGAGTCTGGTGTGATCAAGTGTCTGGCTGATTTCAAGCTTTGGTGCTTTATCAAGGGCTTTGTGTCAAGTTAGCACATTGGTAGGCTGGATGTTCAAGTAGCAGCAGCTAGATAAGCCTTGGTGAGTTGGGGTCCATATCATTGGACCCATGCACATCTTTCTCTTTCTGCCACTAGGGTGACTCCATTCGTGGCCCCATTATGCAAGCATGGAGGTGGCTGACATCCACAGGATGCATCATCCTCATTGATGGGTGTCTCCCCTGACTTGCATGCTCTCTGGTTGGCATCATGAGATCTGTGCTCACTTTGTACACTCTCCACTGGCTCCATTATACATTCTTCATTAGACTATTTTTTCTCTTTGATCTTCCAAACTTGCTCCTTCTGTACCCTGACTCGTCAGCCAAGTCATGCTAATACTCAGGAGTCCATGTATATCCTTCTCAAGCTACTTCTTCCTGCATAAAAAGTAAAAAATCAAATTTCCTGCTCTCAGTTCTGCTCATTGGAAGCATCATCCTTCACAAATGAAATTTAGGGCTATCCCCACCTAGGACTGTCATGCAGCAGCAATCCATTTTCAATTTGTATCAATTGTGCTCACCCAGCTGTGAACTGGACCCAAGATTTTTCCTCCTCCATCAACTGGCTTAGAAATACTTTCCATCCCCTCAACAAAATGTCAGTTGTGAATTGAGGGTTAGACATTTGGTGCAGTAAGTGTGTGGAAGTCAGAACCTGTTCATGTAGCTTTTTTGTATCCTTTGACTTTGCTTGGTCCTGGCTTTGTACCATTTCCACAGTACTGCTGCTGCACCTGTATGACCTTATAACTTGGTAGATCTAAAAATAACAATTCATGATGTGCTGCAACACTGCCATGGCCATTCAGTTAGGCATTTAATCTCTATTACGGTATTGCAAACCCCTCCGGTTTCTGCAACAAAAGACAGAGTCTTACTCCAAAATCTGAATTTTTTTTTGTACTGTAGCTTTTGCACTGCCATTTTCCAGAGATGTCTTACCTGTGTTCACCAAGGATCCATGGATCCACCATATATATCCCTAGAGCCATTGAATCTGTTAGGTTATATGGCCTGAGGGCAGATCAGCTCACAGTGCAGTCTGGATCTGCTGCTGAGCCTTCCTTTTGCTCTGGCTCCATTAGAAATTGTCAGATTTCTAAGTTGTCCAACAACCTACTTAAAGAATTCTTATTGCTCCATATCCTCACCAGTATTTCATATTCCTAATACTGTTGCCCCAAATTCAAAATGAGTCACTGAGAACACTCTTTTTTTTTTTAATTGGTGGAATATGCAAGATGCCACTCGTCTTTCCTTTTGTAGGGTATATTCCAACCTACCCCAGATTATTGAACTCTTAAACACTTCATTAAATATAATAAAGCAAGTTCTGGGAGTTGTTAGTTATAGAACCTAGGTGTTGGAAATTTGGGGGTTTGCAGTTCAATTATTCCAACATTTCTGTGTGTATGAAACATTTTGTAATAAAACATTGGGAAAATGCTATTTATCATAAAATATCTTTCTGGATGTGTGAGGCCCCTGAATCTTTATAGGATTTGTACTCTACCCTCTGATATGCATGTATCTAATTAGGATGTCCAGAGCACCTGCCACTTCCAGTTCACCAGCCTCGTATGACCTCACTAAGAGGGTGAACTAATGTGATACTCTGTGGCATATCAAGATGATCAGAGTTCTTCTGGACTATCATGTAACAGAGAAGAGAAAGGTTAACATGGAGCCCCATGGCAAGGCCATGAATATGTACTGCTATTCTTTCCATATGAATGTGAACTGCTGGTGATCATCCTTCCTAATGGGATGGGAAAGAACACACTGACCAGAAGAATACTGTGTTTAGCTGTTCCACATCCAGCAAAGCATCTGAGATTGTAGCTACCAGTTGGTTAAGTTTAAACAGTCTGCTGTCATCATTCACAACTCATTCGCATTTTAACCTCGGCCAAACAGATGAATTTCTTGGGGATAGGATGAAGCTCACCTCCCCCAACTTTCTTTTAAAATATCATTGTATACAATTTATTTTCTAGAGTAGTTTTAGGTTCATAGCAAAATTAAGCAGATAGCATAGAGATTCCCTATACATGCCTGTCTCCACATATGCACAGCCTACTCCATTATCAACATCCCCACCAGGGGGGCACATTCGTTTCAACCTGTGAACCTGTATGGGCACATCATTAGTATACAAGGCCACAGTTTATATTGGTGAACGTTCTATGGGTTTTGATAAATGTATAATGACATGTATTTATAATTATATTTTCATAAAAGATGTTTTCACTGTACTAAAAATCTTCTGTGCTTTGCCTATTCATCCTTTCCTCTTCCTGTCCCCTAGCAACCACTAATATTTTTACTATGTTCATAGTTTTGCCTTTTCCAGAACATCATATAATTTGAATCATACAGTACATAACTTATTTCATACCAGCTTCTTTCACTTAGTAACACACATTTAAGGTGTCTTCATGTCTTTTGATAGCTCTAAATTTTTTTAGTGTCAAGTAATATTCCATTATCTGGATTTACCACAATTTATCTGTTCCAGAGACTGGTCATTGTCACTAATAGAGAAATGCGCCTGAAGGCTGATCGACCTTAATTGCTCTGAATAGTTGGAGCTATTCACTCATCGTTTAGATGGAGACATTGATAGTTAAAGCAGCCCTCCACCTGACATGTAAATTCTTGTTGCCTCTTTGTTATTGGAATTTCCTGCCCTAAGGATAAGGATATGGTTGTTTTCTCCATTGCCTTAATAAAAGATTTGAGTAAGACCAGAGCAGTGGGCAGTCTTACCCACTAGAGGAAGATGCCATGCCTGGTCCCCCATTATTCCAAATTGATTCTCTTCTAGTCTCTCTCTCTTCATTTTGTGTGCGGCCTCCTCCAGAACTCGAACCCTGAACAGGAACCCTGATCCACGCGGGACATGTAAGGGGCTCCCACATATCTGTTCATCCACTAAAGGACATTCTGATTGCTTTAAAGTTTTGGCAATTATGAATAAAGCTTCCATAAACATTCTTGTGCAGATTTTTGTGTGGATGCAAGTTTTCAGTCCATTTTGGTAATTATCATGGAGTACTATTGCTTGCTCATGTGGTAGGCATATGTTTAGTTTTGTAAGAAACTGCCAAACTGTCTTCCAAAGTTGCTGCACCAATTTGTGTTCCCACTAGTAATGAATGATAATTCCTGTTGTTCCACATCCTTGTTGGCATTTGGTATTATCAGTGTTTTGGATTTTTGGCCTTCTAATAAGTATGTAGTAATATATTGTTGTTGTTTTAATTTTTAAGTTCCCTACTGAGATATGATGTTGAGCATCTTTGCAAATATTATTTGCCATCTGCATATTTTCTTTGGCAAGTTGTCTTTTCAAGTCTGCCCAAGTTTTTGTCGAGTTGTTGGTTTTTTAAATTGTTGAGTTTTAAAAGTTCTTTGTATGTTTTGGTAACAATCCCTTATCAGGTGTTTTTAAAAAGAGGTTTGCTGAACAAACATAACAAAAAAACTCAATGACATAGATAACAGTATGGTGGTTACCAGAGGGGAAAGGGGTTGTAGGGAGGATGCAGAGGATAATGGGGGTCTAATACATGGTGATGGAAGGAGACTAGACTTTGGGTGGTGAGCACACAATGCAATATACAGATAATGTATTATAGAATTGCACACTTGAAACCTATAAAATGTTATTAACTAATGTCACACCAATAAATGTAACCTAAAAATGTTTGCTAAAGTGAGTTAGGCTTATATGTTTTGTGTGATGAATTTAAAAAGCATAATGAAGTTTTGATTTTATGATCATAATGAATTGAATATTAATTTTTAAACCAAAGTAAACCACTGAATAGCATTGTCTGTGTACAAAGGTTACCCTTAAGTGCATAAAAGAGCACATTTAACAATATTCATCCTTTGAATAGAAAATTCTAGCATGTAGGATACCCACTTATCAATAGGCTGTTTTTTAGACTTTTTGAAGTTGTGAAGATATCTGAGTAGGTTCGGTCACAAGAGCCAAATTGGCTTGTGGACATCCTCTGATTATTCTCTCCTGGTCTCTTGATTCCTTGATAACTTCCTGGATGATGACGTCTGTCCCAAGTAATGAGTAGCCATGATGAGTATGTCAACTTTTGAAAGTTAGTCTTTCTAACACTCGTGAGCTAACATTACACCTCTTGTTTTCTCTCTTCTCAGAAGCAGCTGAACAGACTGAGTTTAAAGTTTATCTGAATAAGGAACAAAGCCTGGAAAGCTTTAGGCTGAAGGGACGTTCAAAACCTTGGCAACTAGTGAAGATGGGGATTACAATAAAAGTCTGTATGTAACCTTAACTACAGTGTTAACGAAGAAAATCATTATGGCAACATAGGTTGGTATGTTTATAGCTACTTTTCTTTAACAAAAGATTAGAAAAGAAAGGAGAAAGGGAAGTGGATGAGACAGTCCTGTGATCACACAGCCTAAAACAGTAGACTTCCAAGCTCCTGAACAAACCATTCTCCTAATCCACTGCCTAATTCCCCTTAAGTACCAGCTGGCAAGGTAAATTGGAATGGCTTAAATATTTATGAGAATTCCTGGTAGGAAACTTAAATACAAGCAGTGACCATTAGTGTAAATGAAGGTAAATATTTTATTTTCCCATTATTCTTCATTTAAAAAAAACCCTGTATTTTGAAGAGTTCACAAACATTCTTAGAGCCAAATTGGCATTTAGACTTCCCTTTAGTTGCATGGGTTTTGCAGATTTCACCTATTCATTTAGTTATTATTAATTATTATTATTTCACTTAGCAAGTATTTGCAGACCCCACCGTGTGTAGGATTCTGCCTCGAGTTTCAGAGGCAGAATGAGATTAGTGGCATTAGAAGCCATTAGAAATTACTGGTATTCAGGTGGCCTCTCCCTTCCCCAGCTCCTCTTAGTTACATACTTGGTCTAACTTACTTCCTTAGCCTTCACGAGGACAGGGGAATTGAGGAGCTTGCTATCATTGACGTTGTCATCATGTGAGATGTGAGACTGGCTCTGCAGAAATCTTTTGCCCCCATTGTATGAATTGAGCTATACAGTCAGCATGGGTTTCTCTTCCTCAAAGTCCTTCACTAACCTGAGTCCCTACCTGGCTGTTACTCTGCTTAGCTCTTTCCAGCATCTTCCCCATGGGCCCTATTTCACTTACTTTAGCTCCAGGTAGGGGATCCAGGAGAGAAGGAAGAAGAGGGTCATACATCTTAGAATTATATCTTACACCAGTCCATCTTCAGACTGGTTCACCTCCTGTTTCAACCCACCCTGGTCTAGCACTCTGTGGATACCATTGTTTGTTAGGGCTCAGGTGACTGTCCCCTACTCTACTCTTCTCTCTTTACCCTCCGTTCCCTCCCCTCGCTATGCTATGCTATGCTATGCTATGCTATGCTATGCTATGCTATGCTATCCTGTGGAACTGGATATATAAGCCAATATAAAAAGCCAAAATACATATGAAAAAATAGACATACTAGTAATCAAGGAAATATAAATTAAAGCAATGAAATACCACTTTCAAATTAATAGATTGGCAACAATATGAAATATTGGCTAATAGCAAGGCTGTCAAATATAAACTGCTAACATTTGTGCTGGCACAACATTTCAGAAAAGCAATTTGGCTACACATGGCATTAAAAATATGCAAACACTTGTCAATAATTCTACTTCTAAGAAATAATCAAGTATGTGTAAAAAGGATGTTCGCTCTAACAGTGTTTATAACACGAAAAATAACATAAATGTCCAAAAACAGGAGCTTAATAAAAAAATGATAATGCAGTCCTTATAAAGGCTATTGTAGAGTAATGAATGATATGGGTGGATGTTACAATACATTTTAAGTAAAAAAATGTTTTAAAGTGTTATGTGTCATATCACCCCACTTTAAATCTATGTGTACGATGCATGAATGTATTAAACACCAGAGGGATAGATGCCAAAATATTAATAATGGCTATCACTGAATAGTTTAATTATAGGATGTTTAATCTTTCCCTTTAGTTATTTTATACTTTAAATATTTCTATCTCCTTTGTATAAAAATATATAGAAATTTAAAATCTGAAGAATTCATGCTAGAAGTGAGATATTAAAATTTTCAGAGTGGTCCTGGCTGCATGGCTCAGTTGATTGGACTGTCCTCCCATACACCAAAGGGTTGCAGGTT
The DNA here is from genome assembly GCA_004026665.1 of Murina feae. Lineage (NCBI taxonomy): Eukaryota > Metazoa > Chordata > Mammalia > Chiroptera > Vespertilionidae > Murina > Murina feae. The sequence continues at coordinate 10,168 of PVJC01003765.1, read as the reverse complement.
CGATCCTGGTCATGGCACATACCTAGGTTGAAGGTTCAATCCCAAGTCGAGGCAAGTACAGGGGGCAACCAAAAGATGTTTCTCTCTCTATCTCTCACTTCCCTCTCTCTCTAAAATAAATAAAAACAGATCCTTGGGTGAGGATTATAAAAAAATTTTTCAGAATGAAATACTCACCAGAGTTGCATACCTTTCTCTCGTTAATAGTGAACCACTTTCTAGCACAACGGTAGTGCATCAGTACACAACCTAAAAGCACAAGCTCAATGTGTCCTAAAAGCAAAATTTACCTGAACCTTAATCAAGTTAAAACGATAATTCATTTTAATATTTGAAATGATTTTGGACTTTCCTTTTAGGCCATCCTTTAAAAAATGCAGTGATTGCTCATTTAATGACTGAGTATATAGAAGAGTTGGAGATACAGCTTTAAAACTTTGCATATATTAAAATGTGGTTTAGATGTCTATCCTGTTCTACTTCAACTCTAATTTTAGTCATCTTGAAATAGCCTTCTCTATTTGTCCACATTACCAAGTAATTACCTTCTCTGCTCTCTTCTCAAGCCTGTAGAGCTACAATGTATTTCTTTTAGGTTTTTCTGTTAGGATATTAATTCTTGGAATTTAGAAAGTACACTTCTAATCTTTTCTACCTCCCTTGCCCATACACATGCTTAAAGAGAGCAAGGAGAGTGTTTTATTCATTTCTGTAGCACTTGTACCTACTGGTGCCTTGCAAATAGTATCTATATATCCTATATAATAAAAGGCTAATATGCAAATCGACCTAACAGTGGAATAACTGGTTACTATGATGCACACTGACCACCAGGGGGCAGACACTCAATGCAGGAGCTACACCCTGCAGTGCACTCCTACAGGGGGAACACCACTCAGCCAGAAGCCAGGCTCATGGCTGGTGAGTGCAGCGGCAGTGGCGGGAGCCTCTTCCACATCTGCAGCAGTGCTAAGAATGCCTAAGGGCAAAACCATCAGTCAGACATCCCCTGAGGGCTCCCTGGACTGCAAGAGGGCACAGGCCGGTCTAAGGGACCCCCCCCCCCCAGGTGCATGAATTTTGTGCACCGAGGCTGTAGTATAAATATAAAAGCCTAAGCAGCCAAACGACCGAACAACCTAACAACTGTTTGACAGTCACTATAACATGCACTTACCATCAGGGGGCTGACGCTCAATGCAGGAGCTGCCCCCTAGTGGTCAGTGCGTTCCCACAGCGGGAGCACCACTTAGCTGACCAATGGGCGGCAGACGCTGGGCTCATGGTTAGCAAGTGCAGCTGCGGCAGCATGAGCCTTTCCTACCTCCCTGGCAGTGCTACTGAGGGGCGGCGGCAGCGGCAGTTGTAGCAGGGCCAGGATGAGTGGGGGTAGTGCGGCACCCAGCCTAGGCTCAGGCTCCTCCCTGGCCACCTGCTGCTAAATGCACTACTACACCCCTTGGGGGATGTCAGACTACTGGTTTCAGCCTTGCAGGGATTTGCCAGGTCCTGCGGGGATCGGGCCAAAACTAGCAGTCCAACATCCCCTGAGGGGTCCTGGATTACGAGAAGTCACAGGCCAGGCTGAGGGATCCCACCAGTGCACAAATCCATGCACCGGGCCTCTAGTCCATATATATAAAAGCCTAAGCAACCATCCAACTGGTAGCTCTGACGCACACTGACCACCAGGGGGCAGATGCTCAATGCAGGAGCAGAAAGCACAGGCATGGGAACATGCAGCAGACTGATGAATCTCGGAGCGAAGTGGGAAGTGGAGAGAGTGGGAAGAGAGTAATCAAAAATCTTATATGCATACGAGAGGCCCAGTCCACTGGGCCTCTAGTTATTCCATAAAAGCATGTTGAATTGGCCCTAATAAAAATTATTCTTAATATTCTTTTTTCCTTCTTTTCTTCTTTCCTTTCATCATACCATAAACACTTATGGAACTCCTCTTATGAGTCAGACACCACGCTAAGCAAGTACCAACTTATATACAGGGTGTTTCCCCGAAATGTATACACACTTTGAATAGTTATAAAGCAATGTTTATTAAACTGCATTTCATTTTCAAAATGTGGTCAATCGGCTGTTAAGTATGTATACATTTTTTTTTTTGGAACACCCTGAATTTATCATTCCTGATTTCAACAAAGCCATGCACTTGAAAAGGTAGGTCCTATTCCTCTCATTTGGGTTTTCAAAGTAATTTGGGAAGGTTAGATCACTATAGTGTCCTAAGCATATACCTTTCTTGCTGCCCAAAATGCCACAGAATGACAGAAACAATATTTTAGAGTAAAAAAATTAGTCACTGTGCTGAGAATCAAGGAAGAATACTAATAGCAGATCAGAAATCTTAAATAATTCCTAAATATTAAAACCAACCACCAACAAAGGACCAAGTCAATTGCATAGGAGGATAGGATCATATTCATGAGAGAAATAATCTGCAGAAAATATGGCCCAAAACATGTACAAAAGAGTATTTCTGTCTAGGTAGGAATAATTCTGGGGAAAGCCAAGCTTAGAGTCAGTAGTTACTAGGAGAAGGATGGGTCCCTGGGCACACCTCTGAGGGTGTGATTGGCAGTTTCCTCTGCTGCTGCAGGGGAGCTTCTCCCCTTTCTCTCCCACATGTGCTGATCACAGGCAGCATGATCTGAGCTGGCCCACAGGCTCAGGAAGAGGGCTCTGCACCGAGGGCACGGAGTTACTCCTTTCCCTCCAGGAAGGCTGGAGAACCTCTAACCTCAGAAAATAAGACTCCAGTAAGCTCTTGGCAAAACAGCCTATCTTTCCCCCATAATTACTGAAGTTGGCTTAAGTAAACACAGCAAGCAGGTGTACAGGGATATTCAGAGGTCAGCCCACATTCCTGAGTAATAGAACAAACAGAAGAAGAATTTAAAATAAGGACAATTAATATCAGAGAATGCCAAGAGATTATTGCATCCATCAAACATAGGCGATTAGAGATTTTGGAGATTAAATATTCGTAACAAACAACTGATATCCTCAATATATGAAAAGTTCCTATAAATCAAGAATACCCCAACAATAAGGAAAATGAGCGAGGATATAAATCTTTCTGAAATATTGGACAAAGAGGGGGTGGAATGGGATATACCTGTAATACAATCAACAATGAAAAACATTTAAAAATATTTGACAATGTGTTCTGCCCCACTCATGGTAAGAAAAGTGCAAACTAAAAATACAATTAGATAACATTTTCACCTATAAAATTAGTGGAGTTTGAATGCTTTGAAAGTACACTGGTTTGGTGAAAGCATGAGAAAATGAGCTCTTATCATCGCTGGTTGACAGTAAGATAAGCACAGTCTGTATGAAGAGCAGCTATGACAGTCAAGGTATAAAATGCCCTTGACCTAGCAGCAATTGCACTACTAGGAAGTCAGGTCACAGATGTGCACATGCACAAATGAAATTTTACTTGCATGCATAGTATATAAAGATATTGTGTACAAAGAATTTTTTTTGAATTAGCATAGTATCAGAAACAATAAAAATATCTACCAATAGTAAACTGGTTAAATAAATTATAATAATTCATAAAAGGGAAAACCATGCCTTAAAAAGATGGCATAATTTGTAGGATGAGAATTTATCCTACAAATACTCTTGCATATTAGTGATGTATTTGCATAGATATGCTTGTAAAGTAAATGAAATAATATGTGACAAAAGCTATTTATTGCAGCATTTCTTATAACTGCAATAAGTTAGAAAGAATCCAAATGTCCATTAGTAGCATATTGATTAAATAAGGTATGGTATATTGAAATGATTAAGTGCCATTCCACTTTAAAATTGAATGTAGAAACTATAGGTAAGGTACTAAAAGTTCTTTTCAGACATACTATTAAGTGAAAAGGCAAGTATACATTATGTCATCTTTTGTGAATAAAGAGGAGGAAAATATATACATATGTGTTGTATAGAAAAACTCTGGAACATTGCAAGAAAACAAAAATAATAGTTCCCTGGTTTGGTGCAAAACTGCAAAGAGGAGAAAAAGCTCAAGAGTTTTCATAGTATATCGTAATTTAAAAAATTGAACAATATGAATATATTGTTTTTTTCAATGAAGATATTATCTATCAAAAAGTTTAAAAGAAAGCTCTGGCTGGAATGGCTCAGTGATTAGAGTGCTGGCCCCCACAGTGAAGGGTTGGGGTTCAATTCCCAGTCAAGGGCATATAACTTGGTTGCAGGTTCAATCTCTGGCCCTGGTCAGAGTGCATGTGGGAGGCAACCAATCTCTGTGTCTCTTTCACATCAATTTTCTCTCTCTCCCCCCTCTCCCTCCCTTCCACTTTCTCTTAAAAACAACAACACAAAAACAAAATCAATGGAAAAAAATATCCTAGGGGGAGGAAATTGTCAAACAAATTTAAAGAAAAACAACAAAAATCAGGCAAAAATGAAATGTCATATGTATTTATATTGAACAACATGAAAAATACTTGCTAACAAAAAACAAAGCAAAATAAATAAAACACAAAAACAGAATAGTGTATGGAGTATAATACTATTGTGTGTGTTTTTTTTTTAATGCCAGACTTCAAGACTGCATATAAATAAACTATTTCTGGAAGGACATACAAGACATTATGGCAGCAGCTGTCGCTGGGGCGGTGATCTGGAGGGCTAGGAGGCAGGGATGAAAGAGAGCCTTACATTGGACCTTATCCCTCTTTGTACTTTTTGGTGTGTTTTTTTTTTTCTGTGTGTGATTATCAATTCAAAAAATAACATAGATTTTCAAAATGATATGACAATAAAAAATCAATAGATGAGTTGAATGGTATCATACAATTTATGGTAAGGGATCTCATTTCTAATGAAATATTATCACTATTAGAAAATATGCCTTAAATATGTGCGTTGGAAATAGGGTACAAATTGGAAAAATTGATAGAGAATGCATAACATTCAAACTTTATAGGAAGATCAATGGAACAAATCTGTCAAGTTCCAGATTAGTACAATAATTCTACTCTACCCTTAATCAATAGATCAGAAGGCAAATGTGAAGAAAATATAATTAGTAACAAAGTAAACACAAACTTTAAATTTTGATGGCAAGACAAAGTCGTAGAATATAAGTAATCACAATAAATGTATTTCTACTACTAAGAAAGTCTCACTTTGGTTAGAAATCTCCAACTATATTTTATTTATGAAATATCCAAAATAAATTATTTAAGTAATTTAAAATCAAGGACAAGAAAAATGTGCTAGGTTAATGATAACTAAAACAAAGTTTAAGTATTATTAAATTAATATAAGACAAAATAGAGTTTAAGAAAAAAACACAACACATTAAAAGGGAGAAAGAAGCTCAGCTGGCATGGTTCAGTGGTTGAGCAACAACCTAGGAACCATGAGGTCACGGTTTGATTTCTGGTCAGAGCACATACCTGGGCTGTAGGCTGGAACCCCAGTGTGGTGTGTGCAGGAGGCAGCTGGTCAGTGATTCTCTCTCATCATTGAGGTTTCTATCTCTCTCTCCCTCTTCCTTCCTCTCTGAAATCAGTAAAATATACATATATATTTAAAAAGGGACAAAGAAGGATACTTCATACTGAGAAAAGAAAAAAAATCTACAATAATGTATAACAGTCTGAACATTATGTAGCTAACAACATAGGTTTAAAATATATTAATCAAAAACTGTTAAAAGTACAAAAGAAAACCATCAATCTCCAATCACAGTGGGAGACAACTCCCTAGAAAATAAACAAAACAATTAGACAAAAACAAGAAAAAATCTAGTTTTAAGTAACACTATTAACATATTTAATACTTAACTTTGTATCCAAAGAACAATGAAAACAGTGTCTTGTCAAACACATGAAGCACAGAAAACTAACCATATAATTAGTGTATAAAGAAAATTTCAAATAATTGCAGAAAGCACAAGTCATACAAACCATATTTTCTGAGCATAAACCAATAAAATGAGAAACTAATAAGAAAAGCAAAAAAAAGAACAACACAAAAAACAAAAACAACTCCCCCAAATACCTATCCACTTAGATCATACAAACTATTCTTCAAAATCAATGAGAAGAAAATAGCAAAAATCTGACATTTCACTGGAATTACAGGGTTGACTTCATTGCACTGGTGCATTTTGAAGACAAGGGGGTTGAAAGCTTCTTTGAGACAGCTGTGGTTTCAAAGAATACTGCCAAACTTAAACTTTCCCTGTGACTGTACACCAAGCATGTCAAACTTGCGGCCCGTGGGCTGCATGCGGCCCACAACGAATATTTTTGTGGCCCAGCCAATATAACGATAGGTAAGAAATGTTTCAATAAAAATTTCATAACTTAATTTTTATAATATCCAGTTATACATAAATTATTAATAATGAACTACAACGTTCACTAATGACTGATTACTATAATCGGGTTGCATTAATTTTCCTTAAGACACCTTACTCACAGGTGCACCATTTCTCTCCACTAATACTAGCAGTGACTATTTTAGCAGCTGATTGCCATGGCATTAGTCTTGGACTGACTTGTTTGGTGTGTGCAACAGGAAATATTTTGCTTTTGGAGAACAAGAAAAATATGTTTATTTGTGTTATGCTTATTAATTTGTGTAGTTATTCAGTGTCTGGTAAGTTAATATTCAAGAAAAAAATATTAATTTTTATTAAAATGTTCTATTATTTTATGTTAATGATTACTCATTTATTTCAGCCTTTTGTATTCAGCATGTCTCTACCGAAATAAACCTATGTTTCTATGAAAATTGAAGGTTTTGCTTTTTTGTGGCCCACATCAACTTAAACCTTGTTTATTTGGCCCTGTGTTAGTCTTTGAGTTTGACATGCTTGCTGCCCACATTTATTCCAGAAAGATTAATTTGTGGGAAATGTCAGAGAATAGGGCAGTAAGGATTTTGTCATATTTGGAGGAGTTGCAGCCAAGTACATGATAAAATTAAATTGTTGAAATAATGAAAGCGGGTTTAAAATAGTAACAGATATAAATATACATTTGGAGCAATAAAAACATTAAAATATTAGCCTTAGTCTTATGTGTCATCTTTCCCAAAGTTAGGGAAAAACACAGACCCAACTTAGGAAATCATTTGAATGAAAGAAAAATCTTTAGGTAGATAATGTCAATTTACTATGACAAATGGCACTGCCACTTAACTGGAATATTCTCCGGAAACTCTAGAACAGGCTTTCAGTAAAGCAGTTCAGCCTTCCTTAATGAGAAAGCCATCGTTGAAAGGCACACCTGGGCACCTGAGCAGGAAGTTCCCAGTGGCTGGCGTATCTTCAGCAGTCTTATTAGATCTGGTGGAACTCAGATGGATAATTGTTCATCATCACCATCATCACCAGTTCTATGCTGAGACAACCAGCGTTTGAGTCTACCTTTCCCAGGCAGCCTTTCTTCTACATTTCCCATTTCTGCTGAATGTGTCCTTCCAATTTTTTTCATTGGGAACTATAGTAGCTTAAAGAATCAAACATCCCTTAATTAAAATAGTCTGAGAAGCTTTATTGCTTAGTGGCATACACCTTTAAAAGTAAATCAGAAAATAAAATGTCTCTCAGACAATGGGTGCTCTGTAAACCTTGGAAATCAGGAAGATGTATAATTGGCGCCTTTCCCCAAGTTCAGCCAGTCAGGGCCAATTGAGGGGATTCGCCAGTGTTAATTTTTCAAGCAGTAAAGAACCTGGTGATGTGAAAATGCATATGGCAAGCTAGAGCAAAGAACAGCTTTTTGCTCAGCCTGATAACGCCTGGGGCTGGGACATGACACTTGTGATCTCGCTTACTTATCTGATTACAAAGGATGATAAAGAAGACAGGAACATCTTTTAACTGCAGGGGAAATTTCAGATCAGTTGTGAATGGACACATCCAAGGGTGTTTTTTTTTTTCTTTTTCTTTCACTATCTTCTCCCTGAGGCAACCCCACCCCATCAGAGTGAATGAAGATGCACATAGCAGAAGGTGAATTTTAACCTTACATTATATTTTAGTCTTGTAAGGGTATTAATTGTAGGAAATTTGCTCATTAAGTAAGATCTACCTCCATTATTAATTTTAATGGAGTACTTGCTTTTCCTCTGAAACCTTCCTAACCACATCCTCTGTGGGACAGCACAGAATATTAGAAAATAATTATTGACTATGTTTCTTGACATTTAAAAATAGTTCTTAGGGACTTTTAAAAATGAATGGGAAAGTGGGATTCTGCTAGTTTTTGTCTTTTAACATTTTAAAAGAGATTGCTCTGTATCCAATGAAAATGGCTAAATAGACTTTCCACCTTTTTTCTTATATCCCAACCCAAGTGGACTTCTCTGAAACAAATGGGTACTTTTGAATGTAATATAGGGACTCTGTGGTTTTACAATATCATACTGTAAATACTTAAGATCTTATAGACACTATTAAATGCATTCTAGCTTTAGTTTTCCATCTTTTATAAAGAAGCAGCCTGTTTGTTATAAAACTAAATAGGCTTAAATCAGTTTCTACAAAGGTAAGGCCAAGAGAAAACATGATATTTTAAAATAGGCAGCATGTAAAAAATTTAGACAAAAAATTGGGGATTAAATTCTGGCTTGTTCACCATGTATGTGATTTAGAGCATGTTCCTTACATCAATTTCTTTGACTTAATTTGCTAAGTTTTAGTGAGGGTTAAAGAAATCTACTGGACTGTGAGTTTCTTCAAAGTTGGCATTACATTTAATTCATCTTTTTCTTTTGATTTTTAATCAGTGTTCCTCAGTTACACATTCTATGTGGTATGGCTAGATTGTAAAGTTTTCCTGTGAAACTTCTAAATTGTATTCTCTGTGATTTTTATCACCCACTGTTTTACTATTAGACATAATAGAGATTCATATAAGTACTAGAGGCCCAGTGCACAAAATTCATGCATTTGGGGGGGGGGTGTGATCCCTTAGCCCAGCCCATGCCCTTTCACAGTCCAGGAGCCTTCAGAGGATGTCTGACTGACAACTTAGGCCCAATCCTAAGAGGCAGTTCTTGTGTTGAGCATCTGACCCCTGGTGGTCAGTACATGTCATAGTGACCAGTCATTCCGCCATTTGGTCGATTTGCATATTAGCCTTTTATTATATAGGATATGGCCTAACAGTAAGATGGTGACTGTTGTTAGTGAACATGCTCTAAACCTACATCTATTTTTTCAGTTATTTCTTTAACCTCATCTTCTACCACTCTGCTCTCTGTTCACTCTGCTCCAGCCACACAGGCCTCCCTAGTGTGTTTCTGGGCCTTTGCCCTTGCTGTTTGGAACACTGTTTCTCTCTCTACCCACATGTCTCACTCAATATCATCTCTCTTGCTCAGGTCTCACCAGCAAAGTTTACCCTTACATCCTTTCTTTATATAAAAAGTCTCAATTCTTCCTATCACCTGAGCCCCTTTACAAACCCTAGCCTATTTCCTATTTACCCTATTACCTTGTTTCCATGGTATTATCACCAGTTGGAAAAAAAACACATGTATTTGTTGGATGTTTTTTGTTATTGTTTTGTTTTGTCTTTTGCTTCTTGTCTGTTTCCTTTCACTAGGATGAAACTTTATTGGGCCAGGATTTTGTTTTGTTCTTGCAGTTGATCCTCAATAAGTAATTGGTGAATGAATGATTAACTAATTAAACAAATGAATTAATGCTCATAGAGAGGGTTTAAAAATACTTCCTCCTTTATTCCAGACCGAGATAGGACTTACTAACACAGTTCCAGACCAGAATGTAAATACTTTTGTTCAAATATTCAGCATCCCTTTCTAGTATTTGTTTTTATGTCTGTCTTTGATAGTTGGTGACTCTGTAGTATTTATTTCTGTATCTTTTCCTTTAGCACTGGGTAACACATAGTAGGCTCTTATATTATCATTAAGCAGAGCAAACTGACATAATCCAGCATAGCTTCTGTAGTTGTCCAACTTAATTAAGGAGTGTCACTGTGATATTCAACTTGATGTGGTTAGGCTATATATTCCATACATATTTTCAGGGATTTAAAAAAATAACAAAACCTATTGCGTACTTCAGGGTGTTTCTCTTCTTGCTCAGAGGGATGTCTGAATAACACTTCATTTCCAAGCTCCTGCTCTTCAG